>JBBPBX010014060.1:33160-51470 GCA_038048925.1 Garcialebias charrua | reverse complement strand
CGATAAAATGAATGAAAATAACTTTCAAAAACACCCGCGATCCATACTCCGCCTATGGAATACAGGCACTTCCGGTGTCGGACAGGAAGTACAATGCACATTCGTTTCTACAGTGACACCCTCAGGAATACTGTGGATATTGTAGCTTTTATGATATGATGCGCAGCCACGGAGCTCCAGGGGGAAGCTGACAGCAGCTGCCCGCAATCAGAGCGCCATTCCCGGCATGAAAAAGAAAAACACACCGCTGAAGCCCAGAGCTCAAATGTCCAACATAAAACTGACTTGACCGCGGTTTAATGTGGCGCTATGGCTCTGCAGACATTGAACGTTGTTGTCTTGCAGTGTTTAAATACTTCCACACAGCGGACACATGTTACTTTGTTACGATGAAAAGTCGGCTACCTGCTAGCTAAGATGCTACTCACCAGTGTTGTCAGAACTTGCGACAGAAACAAGTGTCCAGCTCCATGTAAACATATCCATAACCAATTGTGACCAGCTCCATGTAAAAAATCCATAAACAAACGACCCGCTTTTTGAAAACGATGCCACAACAAACCCAACTGAGTACTCAGTTGTCCTCACGCTTGTAGCTGGCTGCAAACTGTGACATGGATTTCCTGAATGTGAGGCGGGTCTTGTTACTCTGGGTTCATGAGACACGCCTCCGTTCAGGAAATCCATTCCATAGTTTGAAGCCAACGTGCATCATGGATCAGAAAATATCGGCAGGTTGGATCAAAAATCTGATACGTAAATTATGCTGGTATCGGATGGTTTCCGCTTCTTGCTCAGAGGGCGGGCCAGAGGGAGGGCCAGGCTCCATGATACACGGGCACCGGCCCGTGTGGGCCCGTGTCCAGAACCGCCACAGCCGAGTTTGCATTGGTAGCATAGGCCCAAGCCAGTTTCTCGACCATCACTCCAGTCCCAGGATGGATCTCCACCTGTTTAATGGAGACATGCAAATGTTTAATGGAAACATGCAAAAGGTGCATTTAGGATACTGTATAGTGATGAATGTTTTTATTCATTCTTTATTAACCAATCACCTTAGATGACAGGATATCCCTTGTTGATGGAATGACCGACTCGCATGGGGAGCTTGAGGGTGTAGGTCTGGAGAGGGACGGCAGTGAATCTGCAGATGATGGACCAGGCCTGGACTGCAGAGAACTTTGAGGTGGCAGTTGTGGTGTGTTCAGTTCTGAACTGTACCTCTTAGGATGTTCAGCTAGATTAATTACAGTCTTCATAGACTTTAGGAGTTCAGGCAGATCTGTACCAATTAGATAAAAAAATATTGTTCTTTATTACAAAGTTCAGTTTTGTAAAAACAGATTAAATTATTTGAATTTTATTGACTGTGTAATTGTTAAATGAGTGAAGTGATACCTTGAAAAACCAACTCCCTCAGTTTAGCATTCTCGTCTTTCAGTTCCTGGATCTGCCGCTTTAATTCAATCACTGTCTGACTTTCCTCATGTTGAAGGTCTGAAGGCGGAGTATCACTGTACATGGCGAGGAATTCCTCTGCAGGGTCCTTCCCAGTGAGAGCTTTTGGCTTCTGTGTACGCAATGATAAAGAGAGAACTGTCAGTATATTTGTATGATACCAAACTCTAAATAGATAAAAGAAAATAGATGTCACCTTGGCTTGAGTCAGAATCTGAGTCTCATCTGTATCCGAGCAGTCAGAATTGTGTTGGTATTTTAGAGGGCGGACAGATACCCTCTTGGTCAGCTCTAAAGGACTGGATGGGTGGAGCAATAAAAAAAAAAAATAAAAAACAAACTCAAAAAGTGACCTCGTAAGTACTCACTAGCTTTGTTCAGTAGTTCTGTGGAGGCGTTGGATAGTTTGGCAGCTGGACACCTACACAGGTGATTTAAAGAAAAATAAGCATGCCCATTTTTAATAAAAGGGCTTACTAAAAAGGTCATTACTTTTGAAAGCGGAATGAAAAAATCTACAGAAAACCATTACCTCTGACACGCTCTTCTTCATCAGAAGATGTTAATCCTGCAAAAAATGTTCACAAACATTGATGTGAAAAAAGTTTTAGGCCCAATTTTTGTCAGCAGATTACATATGTATAAATCACTTGAGAATGACAAACATACCGCTTAAAAAAAAACTCCGGAGCTACTTTTTAAGTGCGACTCCTTTTGGATTTAGTCACCATGTCCTGGTCCTCCTCATCCTCCTCTGCCTGACTAGTCAGGTTGTAATTCTCACACTCACAACGTTTGGCTTAAGTGAGGAGAGAGAAAAAAACACATTTCAACAATATTTGGATTAAGATACACATTTCATTTTAAATGTATCAAAACTTACCAGAAGTACTTTTTATCTTTATTAATGGGATGTCATCCAATCACCCCCAGGGTTAATTTTATCCCTCATTGCCTGTTTGGTTTTGGTGGCACTCATCTTATTCGGCCAATTACCACACTTCACTAGTATTGGCCAGAATTGGACACCACTACTTTTGAAAAGTGGGACACCATCAATGTTTACAGTAATCTGCACATCATTGCTGACATAAATAACGACAGATCCCCTTCTCTAGGTCATAGTACATGTACTGCCCGCCACATTTAGGCTCCGTGGTGTTACACTGTGGTGTAGTAGTGTATGGCAATCCACAGGCAATGTGTCCTTGCTTTCTTAATATGGCCAATAAACCATTAAGTGCTCTGTGTGTCAATGTGTGTTCTAAGGCCCAGCCATTACTGTACTGTAATGTAGTTCACTTCGCCTATCCTAACACAGTACCCTACATAAATATCAAAAAACACATACAGTACATTTAGAGACAATTTAGAGACAATTACAGTAAATCAAAAAATAAAATGTCTTACTTTGAGCTGGTCAAGCCTGTCTCCGTCTTTTTAGCATGTTAGCTCCTTGCACGTCCGACCTCTGCAGCTTTGTGCTGCTCCACGCGGTCCAAACTGTTTACAAGAAGGACTGTTAGCATGTTAACTCCATACATAATGAAGGGGAAAAGAGTGAATAACTTACTGCGCCGTTTCTCCATCCAAAAGGCCGCGTATCGTTAGCATTTTAGCTCCGCAATTTGTTAGCGTTAGCATGTTAGCTCGTTGCTACTCCGGTCAGGTCCGGCTCGCACGCTGTCTGCTGCTTCACGCAGTCAACAGCGTCTTTTTCATTCGCCCATCTGTCCCTCAGCACAACCGCCGTTCATCTACATCTCATGTATCCATGCGCAGGAACCTCTGAGCGGACACAAGATTTGACTGTCGAAGCCGAGGCAAACCGAAGCTAGCCAAAACATGGCGGCACTACCGAAAACTGACTGCTGCCGGAAACTGTGGGAAACTGCCGGAAACCCTATCTGGGTGTCCAAACATAACAAAATAGAATTTTGACACACCTAAAACAATTAAAAGTCAAATTAAATTTACACATGAGTTTGTAATAATTTCAGAGATGTGCTATATAAGGTTAGGGACCTATTAAATGACAAAACATTGTACTGTATCTGTTGTATAACACCATCATTGTTCCACATTTAATTTATTGCATGTTTTGGGAAAAGCATCTAAAACTATTACAAAACCTATTTTTATTTTACAGAAAAGAGCCATCAGGATTATTGCAAGAAAACATTACTGTCATCCATCTAGTATATTATTTTTTTCTGTTGAAATTACTGAAGTTCCATGATTTAGTAGATTACCATATTTTAATGATGATGTATAAAGCTCATAACAATGCACTACCCTTAAATATTCAGACACATTTTCTTAAAAGCGCAAGCTGTTACAACCTAAAGGGAACTGATGTATTTGTAAAGACACAATACAGAACTAGTTTGAAGGGACGGTCTACCTCAGTCCTGGGAATTAGATTGTGGAATGGCTTAGAGTGTGATGTAAAAAAAGCAATGTCGATGTTTGTGTTAAAAAAAAAGATAAAGAGTGAATTGTTGAAGAAATATGTACAAAGTAGTTCAATGTGTAATATCTCGAAATTTGAGATGAGTTATTCATTTTTTTCATTGTTACTTATATATAATTATTGTTAGAAATGTTTGTTTTTTTATCTAAAAAGGGGCAGACATAATAAGATATTTTCTTCTTCTGCTGCCTTTCATTTTATATTTTCTTTTTTATACAAGAAACATGTGTTTGTTGTGTGTTCTATTTTTATAAAATGAATAAATAAATGAAACTGAACTGACTGTCGAAGCCGAGGCAAACCGAAGCTAGCCAAAACATGGCGGCACTACCGAAAACTGACTGCTGCCGGAAGTGGGAAACTGCCGGAAACCCTATATGGATGTCCAAACATAACAAAATAGAATTTTGACACACCTAAAACAATTAAAAGTAAAAGTAAATTTACACATGAGTTTGTAATAATTGCAGAGATGTGAACACGTATGATTTGGAAATGTAATTATCAATACAGAGGTCTAGTGGTGACAGAACAAGCAGCTTCATTGATCACGTTGACTATCCGCATTACATTGTAACACATTTACTATGTAAAAATTAATTTGAACTCAAGGTGGTGTGAAACATGAATAAAGTTTAGATTTTTTACTATTATTTTTTTTTAATTTGAGGTAAGTTTGTGTGTGCTTTTACTGGTAATGTATACCATAGTAATTCACAGCCCAGGTCCAGGTTGAGAAATGCTTTTAAGACAATATTCATTCATTCATTCAACCTTTATTTAGTCAGGTAAATCTTTTGAACCTCAAGGGCTCATTTACGAAAGCGACCTGCTAAAACTAAAGAACAATGAACAGCAGTGGTATAATTTCCTTAAACAATAAACAATAAAAAACAAACAATAAACAATAGAAAACAAAAGAGAGAAAAAAAACAAAAGAAAGTTTTTTTTTTTTTTTTTTTTACAAAGTATCAAAAAACTAGCAAAACATTATAAGGTAGACGTATAAAATCAAAGACAGGAACAGATCTGCATTGGTTTTTGCCAGGATTCCAACAGATTCCAACAGATTCTGATATAAGTGCACTGTTTACTCAAGACCAGGTTTATTGTTGTGTTTATTTATATTGTATATTTATTAGGGCTTGAGGAAGTGCTAAATAATCCATAGTTATACCTTTGGCGTCTCCCTACAACACACGTTTTCTATAGGGGAAAGGAAGCTGCAGTGACCACAGGTGCACCTGTTGAAAGAGGTTATTTTTGCTTTATAATTTGGATACATATGTCTTACTTGAGATAGTTTAACATTAACAAATATGACAATTGTTACTGCTTTGAACATTAGCCTATGTTGCTAATATCAATTTACCACTCAGGAGGGGGTGAAAAGTCCTCCACCTAGCATGTCACGAGGTGTGGCCAGGACCGTGACATGCAGCTAGCATGTTGCATACATTATGCTAATGCTAGCTGCATGTCACAGTCCTGGCCACACCTCCTCGCTCTAACCCCCATAAGTTTAATAGTACATTTTCCTACTAAGGATATTATATGTGAAATTACTGTCATATATTGTTCTTATAAGTATACAAATTATATATGTTTCATTTTATACAAATTTACTAAGGATCTTATACCTGGTTTCAATGCATTATACAAAAAATATAAGTTTCAAACAAAACATATAAAAACTTTATAAAATTTATATATATCTTTTCCGTATGGGTTCTGCCATAGTGAACATTTACGTCATGTGACTGATCAGCTGTTTCCGCTCCGGACAACATGTAACATCGCTAAAACTAGTTGGCATGACAGAATAAATACAACTTGCCCGATAGCAACACATACCTGAAATATTCTCTCCATTTTGACGAGATGTGTGGTCGGGTCCTGTTTTCAACCGCTACTTCCTGTTTACTGTAGACATGCGTAACGCTGACGTCTGACGTAATGACGCTGACGTCTGACGTAATGCCGCTTTGCGTGGCCTGGTAGATGCGCTTCAAGCCAGTTAATGGAAACACTTCTGCTTCGCATTAATTTTTATTTACATTTTTGCAAATTTTCATAAGTTCACTCAAAATTCGAATTGAAAATAGATGGAAACACGGTTACTGAGTGCTAACACTCAGTGAGAATTAAGACAGGGACCTTGTCAGAGTTGAATGAACCTGTAGCATGAAATTCGGGCTGCTGTTGTTACTGGTTGCTGTTGTTATGCTGTGTTGTTTTGCATTGTTGGTGTTTGGCGTATGTTTTGGATCTTTTAGCATACCGTTTGACGTTTGTTTGGCCTATATCTTAGATACTTATATAATGTTTCGTTTTCCACTTTGTATTTTGTTATTTTTGGGTGTAAATGGGACCCTGAGTACATAATTTTGTTCCACCTCATGTACCACTTGTGGTGAGAACGACAATAAACCTACTTGAACTTTAACTTGAAATGGAGCCAAGATGGTGTAGTGGCTAAGGCTTTTGACTTGGGACCCGAAGGACCCGGGTTCGCGCCCCGGCCACTACACACCTTGGGGTGTCTATGAGTGCACATCTAATTCTCCAGCTCCCCGAGCGCTGACTACGGCTGCTCGCTGCACCACCTGGTGGTGGTTGGGTTAAAGGCAGAAGACCAATTTCATCTGTCAAGTATGGGAAACATACACAGATGACAAATGTGACAAATTATTAAATATTGAAGTTCCCTTATTCATTCATTCATTCATTCAACCTTTAGTCAGGTAAATCTTTTGAACCTCATGGGCTCATTTACGAAAGCGACCTGCTAAAACTAAAGAACAATGAACAGCAGTGGTAGAATTTCCTTAAACAATAAACAATAAACAAACAAACAATAAACAATAGAAAACAAAAGAGAGAAAAAAACAAAAGAAAGTTTTTTTTTTTTTTTTTAACAAAGTATCAAAAAACTAGCAAAACATTATAAGGTAGACGTATAAAATCAAAGACAGGAACAAATCTGCATTGGTTTTTGCCAGGATTCCAACAGATTCTGAAAACCATTTAGAGAAGTCAAGGTCGAGAGCTTCAGATCTCTTATCAGTCAGTCCACTCAGTGCAACATATGACTATGGGAATTGCACCCCGCGCAGTTCACCTGAAGTAATACAATCACGCCTTTTAAGGCAGGTGGGCGTCGGCGTCAGCAAGGAGGCCCCGCCCTCTTTGCATAAAAGAGGCTGACACGCCACCATCATCATCTTTTGCCCTTCACCTCGCTTCACACCTGAACTTCGCAGGACTCTCCGTGACTGGATCGTTCAACTCGAGGTGAGCATGGTCCCTGCCCAGAGCGTTACGGAGGACTTCCCTGCGAGCACTCGGGTTAGCGGAGGCTAACCTAGTGTTGTCCAATTTAAACTTTTGACGTTTTTTCTGCTCTTTTCGCAGCTCATAGGCGGACGCTAAATACGCCACACGCTACCTGGTTAGCTAACAGGCTAGCCAACGTGAGCAGCTTAAAGAGAGGACTTCTTCGGAACACGTTTCGCCGAAGGCTAACCGGCTACTACTCGACGTCTCTTCTCAGCCATGGCTCCGAAGAAGAGCAAGAGGAAGTCGAAGAACTCCAACAAGACCAGCAGGCCAACGAGCCCCGGCTCCCGAGCCTGCCCTAGCAGATGTGGCTATTCCCTCTCAGCGGCGGACACCCACGAGGCTTATCCGGTCTGCTTAGGGATGCTACACGCGAAAACTCAGTTGGACTCTCCCGAGTCCTACCCTCACTGCAACCAGCTGCGTGAGGCCGTGAGACGGAGATGCATGGACTTTGTGGTCAAAGCCATGGGCGGCTCCACTGCGGCGCGGGAACCGGGAACCGCTCCACACTGAAGCGCTCACTCCCACTGCTGAGCTTGAGGCTGTCGAGCTGGAGGACAGCGGTCATGTCGACTGGGGAGAAAGCATGGACACGGTGGCCCCCGTCGGGGACTCCACCGCAGAGTTCAACACGAGGGACTTGTTACGAGCAGACAAGCTCTCGCCAACAGCCTTGGGCGAGCTAACTGATGACGAAGCCGAGAACGAGGACGACAGAGAAGACGAGGACTTCTCCCAAAACCCCGTGGCAGGTCAACCAGAGTCTGATGTGTTTGTCCCCACTCTGTTCGAGCTGTGTCGCAGAGCATCTGATGCGCTACGGATTAATTGGCCAGAACCCCCCCTAGACAACAGGTAACGATGTTGGCGGGAAACTTCTGGTTCTGCAAGCAGCAGTCGGCCACGAGGTACAGGATGCCTATTTTCCCGACTTCCAGATGAAGCTGACACGAACCTGGGTTGAACCCAAGGCGCCAATGACTTTGCCTCTCTCCCAATTCCTGGACATTGTCGACATGGAGGCGGCGGGCTTGGCCAACATTCCCCAGATTGAGGACACGTTAGCGGCCCATTTAGCCCCCAAGACTTCGGGCACCAGACCAACACTGCCTACCAAGGCCTGTCGCATATCAACCTCGCAGCTCGAGAAATGCTACTGCGCACAAGGCCTTGCGGTCCGTACCATGAACGCTTCAGCAACGATGCAAGCCTACTTGGCGGAAAAGCTTCAGGAGCTCCAGCAGATCTCCAACAAAATGAAGGTGACCGAGGTTCTGGATGAGGCTCGCAAGGTAACAGACTTTGTCCTCCGCCTCATGGGGACAGCTGCCATCGCTCAGGGGAAGAGTATGGCTGAGATTGTCATCGCTCAGCGCCATTTGTGGCTAATGCTGATGGACCTGTCAGAGGGCCAGCAAAACCATTCCTCCATCACCCCATCAAGCCCACGGGGCTTTTCGGCAGTGCTCTTGAGAGAATTCAGAGCAGGTTGAAACAGAGAAGAAAACAGCAGGAGGCCTTGTGTGGAGGGATGCCCCAGAAAGCTTTTATGCGTAACCGAGAGATGTTAGTGGACACAGGGGCGTGTAGCCACGACACCGCTCGGCCACACGCCGTCCCCCACAGAAAAGGCTGGCACTCGAGGGGGAGCAACGGCCGAAGTCCACCGCAGAGACGTCCCTAGCTGGTCATGCCTGGGCAAGGCACAGATTTGTTCCGCGTCAGGCGGGCCCACCGAGGCCCTCCTCAGCGAACCTGGACCGAAAGCAGAAGTCGGCCTGATGCAGGACTGCTTCGCTATTATTCAGGTGCTCCCACCCACGAGGAAAAAAAGGAGACCGGACTTTTAATGCCAGACTTTGTGTTTAAAAAAACAAAGTTTTTCTGGTGTAAATCGTGTATGCACAAATTATCACTCAAATGTTTTGTGTAAAAAAGACAAATTGTTCTTTTAGCATGGTAATAAATTCTCATAAAACACATAGTGTCCCATGTGTCGACTAAAAAAAACAAAAACAACATAGCACCTTTTTTATGCAAAGCGTGTCAATAAAGGGGGGGCAACACTCACACACGGCCACCCCAACCCTAATGAGACACGAACAGTCGGGGCAGACAATGAGCCCCTGCAGGAAGCCAGAGGTTTGTCAACAACAGACAGACACTCTGGCTATAGCAGAGAGACAGGCAAACCCACTGTAGGGCAAACGGGAGGGGACCACCTTCCCCCCTCCTTTCCCATTGACACACAAACATCACAGAATACACATGCCCTCCAGACTGAGCGCACACGCTGGAGCCTGGAGTGCATTCAAACCGGGCACGTGGGTCATGTCCACTGTCACCCTAGGCCTCAGGCTGCAGTTATTCAAGTGTCCACCTCCCTTCTCGGGGGTGCTGTCATCTTCCATCAGTCCAGCCCGTGCTCATGTTCTAAGAGACGAGATCTCCACCATGATACAGAAAGGGGTGATCAGAGTGGTCCCTGTCCACGATGTAAAAAAGGGTCATTATAGCAAGTACTTCCTGGTCTTAAAACGAGAACAGGGCCTGAGGCCTATCTTGGACCTCTGGGGTCTGAACAAAAGAATACGCACATACAAATTCAGGATGTTAACTCTCAGACAAATTCTCTACTCGGTCCACCCGAGAGATTACTTTTGCACTGTGGATCTGAAGGACACCTTCCACATCAGCATCCTGCCCTACCACAGAAAATACCTAAGCTTTGCCTTCAAGGGCCCCGCGTCCGAGTTTCTGGCAATGCCTTTTGGCCTGAAAACCGTCCCACGGACATTCACAAAATGTCTTAGGGTCGGAGTCCTCAATTATTTGGACGACTTGCTGATTCTCAAACACAGCAGAGTCCAGGCAAAGCTGCACGTAGAAAGGGTGATATCTCACCTGAAAGCTCTGGGTTTCGTTATAAACCTGGAAAAGAGCAATTTGACCCCATCCCAGATTACCGTATTTCTGGGAGTACAGCTGAACTCCATACTGCACAGGGAAAGGCTTTCAGAAGCACATGTTTCATCCCTCCACCTCTGCCTAGCACGTTTTCAGCAAGGCCAGACGATGTCTCTCAAGCTGTGTCAGCGTCTCCTGGGCCTATTGACGGCAGCCATCGTCTGCGTGTCTCTGGCATTATTAAATATGCGCCCTCTCCAATTTACGAGCGAAATTTCGGACTTACGAGAGACATGGCAACCGTTCCAAATTACGAGATTTCCGGTTTACGAGCGCCTCGTTGTAACGGATCTCGCTCGTAAATCGGGGACTACCTGTGTACTTGTTTTGCTTAAATAAAGTTCTAAAAAAAAAAAAACATAGTTCCCATGTGAAGTCACATCCGTCTTACTTCCGGGTGGACCCTCATTTTGAAAGTCAGAACAGGGGACAGCGCGGTCTAATGGATGTTCATTTTTCACGTTTTTTTTTTGTGTTAATTTCTAATTACAGGTAGTCCCCGATTTACGAGCGCTCTGATCTACGAGGTTCCAGACTTACGAGCTGGCGAATTTTTGGAAAAAACGCAAAAAATACTGAGTTTTCATGTGTTTTTTCACCACAGTTCGTTAGCTAAACATGTGGACACACGTTTCCGATCATTTTTATGCACTCATAAGCAGTTTTTTGATGAAAAACGAGTGTTTGTAGTCGCGCTAGCGAAACCGTTCCAATTTACGAGCGAAATTCCGGACTTACGAGAGACATGGCAACCGTTCCGAAATACGAGATTTCCGGTTTACGAGCGCCTCGTTGTAACGGATCTCGCTCGTAAATCGGGGACTACCTGTAATTGCAATGGTTACTTCGTGTTGTGTCAGTGGGTGTTCCAGTCGGGTAGACGTTTGGGCAACGCGCAGGTTTCAGTTAATCAAAAAAAAAAGCAAACTTGAAGGTTCTGGTTTCATAATTAGCTCCGCCCTTTAGCTCCACTTATTGGGAAGTCTCCCCGCGCGTCAGCGCCTACTTGAAAACCTTTAGTCCACGCCCACCTACTGGCTGGGCCCGCCCCTCGGGTCAATAAAAACCCACGCCCGAGGGCAACTTGCCTCTCCTTCATTCAGCCTGAACGAGAACCTTCAATCAATAAAATGGCAAGAACCTGCCCCAAGTGCAAGGTTGCACTCATCTTCAGTTTTGACCACCACGAGGTCTGCGTGGGTTGCATGGGCCCAGAGCACGTGGCCCCAGACGTCGAGTGCTCCTTCTGCGACAAGCTACCAGCGGGCGAGAAGGAGCGGCGGGTAGAACTCTTCGCTCCTATCACAGACGAAGAATGGACGATCCGCGACAAAACACCATTAGACGCACCTGTCGACTTCGGAGACGCAGCAACGGACCCCGGGGACGTGAGTGGGGTTCAGGACACCACTCCCCCCCTTCTAGAGAGCGAGGCCTCGGACGAAGACCGTACGAGCGAATGCTCTGAGGTCCCCTCCCAGCCTCTACCGCCGGACGCCCCACTGACTCCGATGGGATCCCTGATGCAGGTCCTTCCCGACATTATCCTCGGGGCGGCCGCGCAAAAAGGCCTGACGGTGCCAACCCCCTCTCCGCCCAGGCCGAACGACCTGGCGGGCTCGAGGTTCGGCACCGCGTCACAGCGGCGTCCAGACCCGGTCTGGCCTCGCTTCCCAGCAGTGACGGAGCTCTGGCAGGAGGCCGCAGCAGAGCCCTCGAAAATCAAGGCCCCGGTGTCCTCCTACGCGGGGATCACGAGGGTGGAGGGGTTTTCTGAAAAATCTTTTCCCGCGGTACCTCCTCTGGAACACAACCTCTCGGAGGTGTTCGGAGCAAAGACCGCCAGAGCTAACCGCAGGCCTATCCCCAGCGGTCGACACGACCAAACCATCCTGCAGCTAACGGACCGCGCTCACCAGCTAGCGGCCCAGGCCGGCGCGGCGAGCAACAACACCGCACTCCTGGCCTACCACATCTCCAAGATGGCTGAGGACCCAGAACTACCAGAAGAGGTGGCGACAGCGATAGGAAGAGCAGCCGACGTGATTCTCAACCTCAGCGCCGTTTCCACGATCTGCTGGTCTCGCACATCAGTCCTACTACAGATGGTCCACCGCACCACGTGGCTAAAACACGCGCCGACGCTACCCGACAGACTCCAGAAAGAACTCCTGGAGGGCCCGGTGTCGGCGCAAGAACTTTTCGGCTCTAACATGAGTGAGTTAGTCGAAAAATTTAAAAAGAAGGACGAAGTGACCGCGACGGTCCGCAGCATTATGTCCACCCGGCCGACAACCCGAGTCGCGGACGGATGGAAAGACCGCGACCAGAGACAACCCCCGGCAGCAGCAGGTCCCCGGCCACCACAGTACCCGGCGCCCTACAAACAGAAGCAGCAGAAGAAGCAGCAGCAGCAGCGCACATGGGACGGGCCTCAGCACGCTCCACGAGGCCGCGGCTACCAGGCCCGAGGCGGATACCGGGGCCGCAACGAGCAACACTCCTGGGGCGGCCAGAAGCAACATCCCTACAACCGGCCGCCACCCAAAAAATGACTCGTTGCGGGGAGTGAGTGTGGTTCACAAATAAAGGAGATTAAATGTACAAGCAATGTTTTTTCTCTTGTTTCGGGCTCGTCTGTGGGGACGAATAACCCCACAGCCGCTCTCTCACACACACTTCCCACCTCAGACAGACTAGCCTTCGGCAGTCAGGGACCCCCGGTCCAAAGCAGCTTAACCAAGGTAATAAAAAATGAATGCTTCACGTTTGATAATCCTCTTTTTAGGCGGTCGAAGCTGGGTAAAACCCCCCGCTCGCCGCAACTCTTAGAAGCTAGCTTCGCCGGCCCAGCCTCAGCGCCGCCCGGCGTTATACACGATGGTTTTGCTAAACAGTCACCCGCCATGTTTATTAAACCGCGTGTCATTTCTTCGAAAAGCTGTAAAGCCCATACATCGTCCCCTCTCATGGGGTCACGTGACGTTAGCTGCGCTCTCACGCAAGCTAACAGAGCTCTGTTACCGTCTCGTCACGTGGTTAACTGGCGCCACACACCAATGCCTGCCACCACCTCGCTGCAGCACGACAACGGCTACAAACGAGGTAAAAAGAAACACAGCATCGAGTTGGATCATGCTCCACCAGCTAAAAGGCGAGCAAAGCTAGTTACAAGCTTCGTGCCGCCTGATCACGTGACAGAGTCAACGTCATGCGCGGCAACGTCAGACGCAAGGACGTCACACGTCACGACCGCACCAAGCCAACCCTTTTCAGGCGGGGCCACCGTGGGTTGCCATGGCAACGGAGGTCGGCCCGAAAGTGCAGCTAGATCAGTCTTTGCACACGAGGCAACAAGGCTTGGCGCTGCCTCTGAGCAGAAAATACGATCGATGGCAGGAAAAATGCAGTTTAGACAAATGGCTGTCCAAACTCATAAGGAAAGGTTATGCTCTTCAGTTTATTGCAAAACCTCCACCTTTCAAGGGGATACTGGAAACTGTGTTGCCAGACCCAGCTCAAAATGCCTCCCTGTTGTCAGAGATCAAAGAGATGCTGACAAAAGGAGTAATTTCAAAAGTAGAGGAGGGGGAGCAGAACAAAGGGTTCTACTCCCGTTATTTTCTAGTCCCAAAGAAGAGTGGAGGCATGAGGCCAGTGCTGGATTTATCGTTTTTCAACAAATACGTCATGGTGAGAGGCTTCCACATGCTCACCATAAATCAAGTGCTGAAGAACGTCCACAAGGGGGACTGGTTCACATCCCTGGACCTGAAGGACGCATACTGGCACATCAGCATCATTCCCCAGCACAGGAAATACCTGAGGTTTTCCTTCCAGGGGACCCAGTTCGAATTCAACAGACTGGTCTTCGGCTACTCGCTAGCCCCCAGAACTTTTTCAAAGTGCGTGGAGACAGCAGTACGTCCGCTTCGCTCAGCGGGGATGCGGATCCTTTTTTATCTAGACGATCTGCTCCTCTTAAGCAACTCTCAAGAGGAGTCAGCGTACCAGACCAGAGTCCTAGCAGACCACCTGATGGACCTGGGTTTCGCCATGAACTGGGCGAAAAGCTCCGTCACCCCGGCACAGTCCATTATTTACCTGGGGATAGAACTGGACTCGTGCTCAATGAGGGCGTGCCTGTCAGAGCAGAGAGCTGCCGACCTGACAGCGCAACTAAAACGTGTCCAACCAGGAAAAGTGGTGACGGCGGCAACCATCATGCGGCTTCTGGGCCTGATGGCAGCCGCCCATGTGGTAATAAATTTGGGTTTATTACACATGAGATCTCTTCAACGTTGGTTTACCAGCCTGCGGGTGGACCCAGTCCGCCACAAACGCAGGATGGTATTAGTTCCCCCATTTGTGAAAGGGGACCTTCGCCACTGGGGAAACTCCCGCATCCTGGGACGAGGTGTCTCCATGATCACACCTACGTCTCACATCCCAGTGTTCACAGACGCATCACTGATGGGATGGGGGGGGACATGTCTGGCCCAATCGGTGGGAGGAAGATGGCCAAGCCACATCCATCTCCACATAAACGTTCTGGAACTGATGACAGTCCAGAAAGTTTTGCTTCACTTCGCCCCACTAGTTCACCAACAACACGTACTAGTGCACACCGACAACCAGGTGGCAGCATCGTACATAAACCGACAGGGGGGATCACGCTCAGCCCAGTTACTGTGCGTTGCCAGGAAACTGCTGCTGTGGGCTCATCAGAACCTACTTTCATTGAAAGCAGTCTACATCCCAGGCGTGCTGAACGTGGGAGCGGACATTATGTCGAGAGGCGGTCCGCGTCACGCAGACTGGTCCCTTCACCCAGAGGTAGTGAATCAGATCTGGGCCAGATTCGGTCGCGTGGAGGTAGACCTCTTCGCGACCCGAAACAACAGTCAGTGCCCACTTTGGTACTCTCTGAACCCCAAGGACGACCCACCCCTGGGGGTGGACGCTTTTGCGCACGAATGGAAATCGGGGAGAAGGCTGTACGCCTTCCCACCAGTTCCTCTAGTACAGAGAGTCCTCGAACGAGTCAGAGAGGAAAGGTTATCCCTCATCCTCGTGGCCCCGGAACGCAAGTATGCCCCTTGGTTCCCGGAGTTGCAACAGCTGTTAGTGGACAGCCCTCTACAGCTTCCCTGGAGAGAGGACGCGCTTCTCCAAGCGGGAGGAGCGATCACTCACTTTCCAGAGATAGGCCAACGCCTATACGCCTGGAGGCTGAGCGGCACCGCCTAACTAATCTAGGCCTCACCGCAGCCGTGGTCAGGACAATTCAAGACTCTCGAGCGCCTTCCACTACATTGCTTTACGCGTCGAAGTGGGCGGCGTTCCAACAGTGGTGCAGCGAAAAAGATATTGAGCCCACAGCCTGTTCTATCGGCTGCGTTCTGTCTTTTCTACAGCTGCTTTTAGAAAGAAATCTAGCTTTCAGCACTATAAAAGTGTACGCAGCGGCGATTTCTTCTTGTCACGAAGGGTTTAGCAACGGGACGTTGTTTAACCATTCCCTAATGAGACGTTTTTTGAAAGGTGTGAGACGCCTTAGACCCATGACTCGGGTCCTCACACCTCAATGGGACCTGTCGTTGGTTCTGACCGCTTTAACCAAAGCTCCTTTTGAACCTTTAGACAAGGTCCCAATAAAGTTTCTGTCCATTAAGACTGCCCTTTTGCTAGCCCTCGCGTCAGCAAAAAGGGTGAGTGACCTATGTGCACTCTCTGTGACTCCCTCGTGTTTACGAATAAACCCAGACGGGAGTTCAGCAACCTTGAGACCTAATCCAGCTTTCATTCCGAAATCTATCACCAGCAGTTTTAGATCTCGGACGATTACTCTGAGTGGTTTCCACCCACCTCCTCATTCTTCAGAGGAGGAGGTTAGGTCCCATTGGTTATGCCCAGTCAGAGCGCTCAAATGCTACGTGGCACGCACAAGAAGTGTGCGTCGCTCTCAAAACCTGTTTGTCCATTACAGGGACAATTCAGCTGGTTGTGCTCTGTCCTCGCAGCGCCTCTCACATTGGCTATGCGAGGCCATATCAGAGGCTTACAAGGCTTCTGGAAAAGAGCCTCCTGAGACTCTACGGGCACATTCTACACGAGCAATGGCGTCATCCACAGCTCTGCTTAGCGGGATGTCAGTCGAAGACATCTGTCAAGCGGCGGCATGGAGCTCACCTTGTTCCTTCATCCGCTTTTATCTACGGGATGTTTCCACTTTTTCTATGACTCACTCAGTACTGGGAGTCCTAGATAAGGAGCGGGACAATTCCTCATAATGTGTTTGTCGTTTCCCTCTTTGACTTAAGGGATGTCAAGAGAAAGGGATGTTCTCACCACCAGCTTCAGTGTTGCTCACGGTGGTTTTTTGAATGTGTTATATCTGTTCCTCTGTACATAGTTCATGTAAGAGTTCAGTCTTACCCTTTTTAAGGGGTGGCAGTCAGAGAGCATTCCTCTCTGTAAAAAAAAAAAAAATCACAAACACATTATCAATGTTGACGCATGCTACATTGCAGCACAACATAACTGGAGGCTGCATCAGAGGCCAGCAGGCCCTTCCTCCAGCCCACCACCTGCTCTTCCTCAATACTCATAAATGCAAGTATTGATTGGGAAGGAAGCGCTTATTACGATTGGGTAAGCAGAGGCTTCATTGGCTAAGATCCAGTGTGGCATGGACTATTTCTGCTACGCCCTTTATTCCAATAAGCGGAGCTAAAGGGCGGAGCTAATTATGAAACCAGAACGTTGGTTACGTATCGTAACCCCAGATTCTGTGAATAATTAGCGGAGCCCTTTAGCTTTTGGGCCACACTGTATCCAATGGCTGAATGAATCGGCTATATTGGAGGCAAGTTGCCCTCGGGCGGGGGTTTTTATTGGCCCGAGGGGCGGGCCCAGCCGGTAGGTGGGCGTGGACTAAAGGTTTTCAGGTAGGCGCTGACGCGCGGGGAGACTTCCAATAAGCGGAGCTAAAGGGCTCGGCTAATTATTCACAGAATCTGGGGTTACGATACGTAACCAACGTTTGTTTAGTTTTTAAAACCCTGTGAGAAATTTATATAAAAAAACTGAATGACTTTTGGGTTTTCACACTCCAGTAATGAAATCAATATTTAAAATCTTCAAAGTATAAATAAAGGAACAAGGTTATTTATTTTGATAACAAGAAATTTTGATGTAAATCGGAGGTTTAACTTTGTGTCCATCCATCTATCCATCTATCTTTACCCACTTCTTCCTTTTCAGGTCGCGGGTCGCACTGTGAGAGCAGTAGGACACACCCTGGACACGTGTCCAGTTCTTCACAGGTACACAGTGAGACAAAAGAGAGAAACAATCATTCACTCTCTCACTCGCACTTAGAGACAATTTAGAGTTACCAATCAGTCTAACATGCATGTTTTTAGTCTGTGGGAGTGCCTGGGAAAAACCCACGGATCGAGCAACCTTCACACTGAAAGGCAGTGTCTCTCTAACAACTGAGCCACCATGTCTCCAAATTTTGTCCTCATTTCATTACAAATGACAACAAAACAACAAAACAATAAAGCAAATATAATCATAAACAATAAACTTTATAAAGCTAAAAGTATCTAGATATGCTCAGAGACGAAGCTCACATTGCCAAATTCTGCAGAATAGAAGTGAGCGCAGAATTTTCAAATATTTTACATAAAAATAATGTCTGAGGTACTATCAAAAACCAGTTGTTTATAGAAGAAGAAAATCAGAAATATTGTGGGACAGATACAACTTTTTGAACATACAGTATCGGTAGTCCCTCGCCACCTCACAGTTTGTTTTTCGTGGACTCACTCTATCGTGGTTTTTCAAAATAAGATTGGACATAACACACAATTGGCTGATTGATGGACGAGCTGCATGATCAGCATGGAATTTTTATTTAAAATAAATTGCTTACAATGATTTAGCACCTGCTGCACCTGTGTGCAGCCCACAGATTTCAGGAGAAGTGTGTCATATTTCCACTTTGCAGCGGAGAAGTGGGCGTGGCTGAGAGAACTTGCAGGTGGCAGAGAGCAGCCAGAG
>JBBPBX010014060.1:0-33003 GCA_038048925.1 Garcialebias charrua | reverse complement strand
GGTTCCCTTATCAGTCATGTCACTCGGTGCAACATATCGCTATGGGAAACTGCGCCCCCGCGCGGTTACCTGAAGGAATACACTCACGCCTTTACGGCAGGGGCGTCAGCGTCACGCCAGAGTCCCCTCCCTCTGGGTATTTAAGACGCGGACGCCCATCCTACTTTCTCTTATTACCCTTCACCTCGCTTAAACCTGAAACACTCTTCTCGGATCTTCTCTGTTGTTCATCGCTCGACCAGAGGTGAGCTTGCTCCCTACACAGAGCGTACAGAGAATTTTTTCTTGCGGACTGCCGGGCTGGCGAAAGCTGGTCCGGCACATTTTTCCTTCACCCCGAAGTTTTCTTCTCCTTTCTCCACAGACTGCTTCGCTCTACGGCGCTGACTGCGCGACACCGCTACCCTGCTAACGAGTAGCAGGCTAGCCGGCGAAAGCGACGCGAGGAGGGAGATGTCTCCGGACAACGTTAGCACTGCTAACGAGCTTAACTCTTCTCAGCCATGGCTCCTGAGAAGGTAATGCGAAAACCCAAAACTCAAAGAAGACCAGCAGGCCAGCGAGCCCCAGCTCCCGTGCCTTTTCTCTTCTGCTTTTCTGCTGCTCGGTTAGCGAACGCTAACTGCAAGGCACGCTACCTGCTAAGCTAACGAAGCTAACAGGCCAGCAGCCGCGAGCAGCTCAGCGAGAGGACGTCCTCGGACGAGGAACTCTGGCAGGCTGTGAGCTCCGGCTCCCGAACCTGCTTCAGCGGATCCGGATACCCCCCTTTTCAGCAGCGGACACCAACGAGGCCTGTCCGGTCTGCTCAGGGATGCTACACGCGAAGGCACTCAAAGTTTTTCTCGCGGATGATCCTGGAGAAAGGAGAGTGGAAATCGATCAGCGTTGCTAACACGATTAGCGCGGCTATGAGCGGACAACAAAGGACTCCATCGTGAGGTATGTGAAAATGCTTGGTCTAGCTTGCTAGCTAACCTTCTCATATTTTGCCTGTTTCGCTATCCTGTGCGGCCGAATCGACGGTAGAATTAATCACATAACTAAGTGTTTTTTACCGATGCTACGCTGCTTGAGGGCCCGTCTTAGCACTGCTTGCGGGTTCACGAGTGCCTCCACATTTAGCCCCGGCTAACAAGGAGGCTCTCTGTCCAGCAAAGTCCAGGAGGAGGGATTTCAGCTACCTGTTCAGCTGCGCTATCTGGTAGTTTTCCTATGCCCACGACGAGAACATCGTGATGCTGAGAGCTTATCCACCCATGAGGCTATGGATGACTCTCTGACGTTAACCATGTCAGGGCCCGATGGACCCTGGTGGGGTGGACAAGGACGAGTGGCCTCGGTGCTGCAGGCCCACCAGGCAGAAAAGCTGCAGGAGCTGCAAGGGGCTACCAACAAAAAGAAAAGGAAAGTCTGAGATGCCCCTGCACCATTACAGGCGCTCTCACTCACAGAGGGAGATAAAATGCAGAACTTTTACCACCAGTACCTGTGTTAGAGGAGCACAGACTAACTGGTTCGGAATGTTTAAACACACAAGAACACTCAGACCCTTGTGTAATAAAGAAAAATTGCCATCCACACACGACAATACAGTCTCAGACTACTGAATGCATCCTGGTCCTAAAATGGGAACAGGGCGGCAGGTTTGCTCGCCCACGTGGTACGGGAACCTGACCTTTTGAGCCCAGACTTCCCTTGTAAAATGCTACAAGGAGCTGGTGGTATGTGTGTGCGCACTAAACATAACTCGTCTACTGTATGTGTAATACAAAAAAACAAACAAAAAACAAACACTGTTTCATGCATATACAAGAATGAAAGTACCAAAGCACAGACTGCCCTGGTTCTTGACTCGAGCCCCACTTTTGTGAAACACAAACTACTAGGTCAGACTATGAACCGTAGTAGGACACACGAGTTTAGCCTGAGACAGTCAGATCTCACAATGTCTTCTGCTGGGCAAACCAACCTGCTCCAGAGTACGCGAGAGGGGTCGAAGGTCCCACACTCAAACATGACAAGCAGCAGCTAGACATCCCTTCCAGGCTCATGGCGCACGCACAGGCCTGGGGGGCGTGTCTGCCAAACGAATGGATCACGACGGTGCGTTGTGGGCTCAAGCTGCAGTTCATCAAAGGACCCCTCCCTTTGTGGGGGTGCTGTGATCGAACATTAACCCAGCATGCGCGCACGTGCTGAGGGAGGAAGCGTCAACGATGCTACAGAAAGGAATAATTAGTAATTTTTCCAAAACACAAACTATGCTCCGGTCATTGCAGCAAGCTCTTCCTGGTACCCAAAAGATATCAATCCCTGAGGCCAATCAATCAATCACCTTTATTTAACCAGGTAGAGCCCGTTGAGATCGAGATCTCTTTTACAAGGGTGACCTGGTCAAGTGGTCAGCAGCACACGTCACATTGGCAATAGGCATTTGCACTTATCAAAAAGAAAATAAAGAAAACTACAATCACAGTAAACAGATGTTGACAGTTCAAAACCAACAGGATATGACAGATTTCTATATACATTATATACAAAACAAGCAGACAGACCTCGGTTGGGTAAATAAAGTTAAAAAAATCAACAATGACATGTATATTGGATAAGTAATGGTTAGAAACATCTGCAATGGTCAAGTTTCTTGATGACATTTTCTACTACGGTTGACATAAAGGATCCAGGAGAGATGAATGTTGATAGTTTCAGATCTTTCTGTAAGTTGTTCCAGGCTGAGGGGACGGCGAAGCTGAATGCTCTTTTTCCTAGTTCAGTTCTGACAGGAGGAACTGACAGGAGGACTAAATCGTTAGAGCGCAGGGAGTAATGACTGTGTGATGTTTGTATTAAGGAGGTGAGGTATGACGGGACTAGGTTTAGGAGGGTCTTGTAGATGAAGGATATCCAGTGAGTGTATCTGCGAGTGCTGAGAGATGACCAGCCAGAGCCAATCCTGGATCTCAGGACTTTGAACAAGAAAATAAGAACTTTCAAGTTCAAGATGTTCACACTGTGGCAGGTCCCCCAGTCCGTGAGACCTGGAGACTACGCATGTACAGTGGATTGAAAGACACCTATTTCCATGTGGGCGTGTGGAGGAGGCACATGAAATTCCTCCGGTTTGCCTTCAAAGGGAAGGCTTATGAATTCAAAGCCTTACCTTTCGGTTTGAAGACTGCTCCTCGTACATTTACTAAATGTCTGGACGCAGCCCTGACCCCTCTTAGGATTCAAGGAGTCAGGATTATGAACTACCTGGATGACCTCCTGGTTCTGGCTGGAAGCAGAATACAGGCCCAGTCACACTCCTGCAGGGTGATCTCTCACCTGGAGTCTCTCGGTTTTGTCATAAACCTACAAAAGAGTGACCTGACCCCATCATGGATTACCGCATTCCTGGGAGTGCAGGTCAACACCATCCGGTGCAGAGCATGGCTCTCAGAGGAATGTGTTTCCTTGATTCACCGTTGCCTGGCAAAGTTAAAACTGAATCAACGGGTCATCACGACAGATGCCTCGAAAACAGGATGGGGGCAGTCTGTAGAAATCAGAATGCCCGAGGCCTCTAGAATGAGCAGGAAGCAAGATTGTACATCAACTTCCTTGAATTGTTGGCCGTATTCCTGTCAGTAAAATACTTCTTTGGTAAAGGTCTGATCGCGGGACAGCACGTCTTGGTGAAATCAGATAACAAAACCATGGTGTCCTTCATTAACTGGGAAGGGGGACGAGATCCCAAGCCCTCCTCAGCCTGACACAGAGGATGCTCACATGGTACGCTCCAAGATTATTGTCGCTCAGGGCGACTCATGTTCCGGGTGAACTGAATTACGGAGCGGATGCCCTCTCAAGAGGGCCTCTTTTGGAATCAGAATGAAGACTGAACCCACGAGTCGTGGATCAGGTCTGGTCACGGTTTGGGAGAGCCTCGGTGGACTTGTTCCCATGCAGAGCCAGCTCACAATGTGACCTCTACTCCTCTATGAGGGAAACAGACGCACCGTTGGGAACGGATGCTTTGGCCCATGATTGGCCAGCAGGGGTGCTGTATTATGCTTTTCCACCTGTCCCTCTGATTCAGGTGACACTGGAACGTATACGTAAGGGAGCCCTCTCCCTGATACTAATAGCCCCCAGGTGGCCACAGAAACCGTGGTTCCCGGAACTGATCTCAATGTTGTCAGGGATACCATGGCAGTTGCCTTCTTACAGAGACCTGCTGACTCAGGCACGTGGGCAGCTTCTACACCCACGTCCGGAGCTGTGGCAGCTTTCAGCCTGGCCACTGAAGGGAACTGGCTGAGGGCCTAAGGCTTGATCGTCTTTGTTTCCAACAACAACAACAGCATACACAAGGGAGACCCTTGGTGTCTATGTTTACTTGGGGGATGTTCAGTGGGAGGGTTCCCCTCTCCTCTGACAGTTCTCCAACATCAGGATGGGCCTCTTTGACAGTCCTAGTAAGTTGTCTGCTCAAGAAGCAGATGAGGGACTCGTGCGTGCCCCTTGTATATATGAAAATTTTCCCCTGGGGACCTGGAAGGTTACCCTGTGCTTGAACTGGGTTCTCTACCTCCACATTGCCATCTGATTGCCAGTGGAGTAATGGGTCCCTTGCTCTTTTCCTCCTGCTTCTCAAGATTTCCAGGGAAAAAGGAGATGATGAGTAATCACACTAGCGGAGCACGCTTATGCTGTCTCTAGCTGGTGTTTTCATCTATGTGTCCAGTGGTAACATCAGGCTGATGTTTCTACATGTGGCATTTTTCTTCTCAGGCTGTGCTCTCTACATACCTTGTAGAGAGTGGCTGGGAAATGCCTGCCGTATTAAGGCAGATGTTCTCACATGCATTTTACTGAGCATTTCAAGGGCGTGATTGAATTACGTTCCCATAGCGATATGTTGCACTGAGTGACATGACTGATAAGGGAACTGAAAGTTATGCACCATAACTCATGTTCCCTGAAGGAAGGGAACGAGGTGCAACATACCTGGCCCTTTCAATGCTGAAAGCTCAGTGAAGTGCATTTTAGAGAAAGTAGGATGGGCGTCCGCGTCTTAAATACCCAGAGGGAGGGGACTCTGGCGTGATGCTGACGCCCCTGCCGTAAAGGCGTGAGTGTATTCCTTCAGGTAACCGCGCGGGGGGGCGCAGTTTCCCATAGCGATATGTTGCACCTCGTTCCCTTCCTTCAGGGAACATGAGTTATGGTGCATAACTTTCAGTTTTTTCACTTATCGCAGGGCTTCAGGGTACGGATCCCCTGCGATAAACGAGGGATTGCTGTACTCTTTTTATTCTGAAGCAAACACGTGGATGTCACTTACTTTTATCCAAGTAATTTTTAAAGCTCATAATTTACAGAATTCTGCATCCAAGTGAAGCCCACTAAATGTGTTTCAAAAAAGAAGCAAAAATCGTTTTTGTTTTGTTTCATCTTTGAGAATTTAAAATGCAACATTTTGTATTCCATCAGAGCAGCACTAAGAGCTGTTTTCAAAGCTTATGGGTCTGCCAGCCCTCATTTGATCTTCTAGTTTAGGAACAAAAATAATGCTCCATTTAACAAGCTGCACTGCTGTAGAACTGAGGTGCACAAACAGCGTTAAGTCCAAACAGGCGTGTCTGAATAGATGCATGTTTTTCAAGCAAAGAGTGAGCCTGAGTGCACACAGTAATGCAAATATGCAGAGGAGGATTATCATGAAGGCATTTTATTCATCATAAATATATAATAATGTATATTTCTGATGGACAAATAGTATAAATTATGCTTTACAGACAACACTGTACAAATATTTGTATTGCTATATTTTGCTCAAGATGCCTGTTTATTTATATGGACTGGGAATAAAAAATGTTGATGCATGGTTTAGTAATAAAGTTTTATACAATTTTTCATGCAATCTTTTCTTTTTCCTTATCTCCTTTTTAGTGCATGGTATCTGACATGGTCTTCATCAGTAAATAAAAAAATAAATAAACTCACACACATGTTTCAACAGTCATAGGTCATCATTGGAGAATCATACTTCCTGTACAGTAGGCTCTCCTCTAAATTTTTTACTGTATCAACATCTTTCTGGAAAGACATTGTGTGTCCTTTTTTACTGTATATTTTTCTACATTAAGCCATCATTTTTGTGGCATTGTGAAGTTATAGACTCTTGTAAATTATTCTGCATCAAAGTTAGGGTTAAAAATGTAAACGTTTCTTGTTGACTGCTTTGCTTGTCTCTGCTAAACACATATTTAAGGTCACTAAGCAAAATTTGTAATTTCACATAGAACCGGCCAATGCAGCACCTTCCTGGTGGGTGGTCCATGCTCTCCTTACAAGATGTAATCCCTACTGCTTTATTTACTAAATTTGCATCAGTGTATTAATAGCATGGATAACTTTGGATGAACTGGTTTTCATAATGGATCATTTTACTACGTAGCTTGCAAGCTAAATAGCAGACACTGGTGAGTCTGACTACGGCATTACTAGAATGCCATATAAAATCACTGTAATGCCACTTTGAGTGGTGATATGTGCTGCTGACTATCCATGCTGCTGATTATTTCATGCTGCTGTGTTCTTTCATACTCATCTACTCACAGACTCATGTTCATGCTGCTGTTGTTCGGCCTATTGTTTGTGCACTATTGGTGTTTAACATGCTCTTAGTTTAGAGTATTTCTTAGTTTTTATCTTAAAGGGATTGTGACATGATGTTGGAAATTTGCATATTTGTCACAACATATATATCTTATATCATTCAGCTCTGTTCGTTTTTGCAAAATAAATTATAAATATATTAAAATTTCATTCCAAGTTATGGTAATTTTTTCTCTGGGACACGCCCCTAGAAATCTGAGAATTTCCGCAAATCGTCATGTGACGTACACTTGGGCACTGGGCATAAGGCGGAGCCTTGCCTGTTTGTTTGTGTTTTAACTGCTTGCCATACAGATTCTTTTTCTGAAAGATTGCCTCTTTTTTTTGTGTAACTTGAAAAATGCCGTCACGTTGTAGCGCATTTGGGTGTTCTAATATCAGCAGTGAATAAGTGAGCCTTCACAAATTCCCAAAAGATGAGAAACTTCACCTATAATGGACAAGTACAGAGAACGAGGGACCGATGGGTTCCTACTGAGAGTCGTATGTCTGCAGCGACCATCTTACTGCCTATCAGGTAACATCTGTAATTTTTTTTATTCATGGAGGGTTTATTAATGAGAGTTTTCGATGATTTATTGTCTTAAAATTATAGATCTCAGACGCGATCAGGACTCTGTTAGCTCAGCCCAAGAACAAAGAAGCTACGTCACGAAGCTATCCTCACTTAGCTACTGTGTATGAAATAAACCGTGTCTAAATCCCTTTTCAATTGATTGAGTGTCCAATAACTGTATAGGATGAATAATAACCCTTCAATTGCTTTAATACATTCATGTACTAACAATAGGTTGTGTTTGTTCGACATGCTCCACCATTATTATTTACATGCGCGTTGAGCAGCGGCTACCCACGGGTACGTCACATGACGTTTTGCGGAAGTGCGCAGATTTTTAGGGGCGTGCCCCAGAGAAAAAACTACCATAACTTGGAATGAAATTTTAATATATTTATAATTTATTTTGCAAAAACGAACAGAGCTGAATGATATAAGATAATAATAATAATAATAATCATTTTATTTAAAAGCGCCTTTCATGACACCCAAGGACACTTAACAAACCAACACAGTGAATACAGAGCAAACATTATCAGCGACAAATTGAAATATAAAATACATAAAGGATATAAAATGGAAGATAAAAATACATTTAGTAAAGTTAATGATAAGCTAGTCTAAAGAGATGTGTTTTCAGGGACGTCTTGAACAGAGAAAGGGAGGTGGTATAGATATATATGTTGTGACAAATATGCACATTTCCAACATCATGTCACAATACCTTTAAATCCTTATTACCAGGGCTTCATTTGTAAACCGATCGATGCCGGAACATAAATAGTGGGCAGGCCGGCATGGGAGGGGAGAGGTCCTGGGGGACATGCATGTTCACAAGAGAAGAACCTGACAAGTCCTTTAAAGACATAACAAATATTTTGTTACCAAATAATAGAGTCCTAACCTTTATTAAACATTACTGTACTTCTGTATTTACACACAAAAAAAACACATCAAAATTGTGCTTTGACAAACTCAGTGATAAAACTAAAAAAGTTGTCAATGCAAAAGAGTAAAGAGGGGGGATGTATCACTCTCACTTTGAGTTTAATCCTTGTCCCATGCTGTTGTTGTCAAGCGTCCAGAGCATCATAAAAACAGCAACAAAGGACTGAGGAGGTGTCAGAGTTATAAAATTATTTATCATTGCAGCAGCAGAGGGGAGCGACATGGTTCAAGCATGACTCCCCAAATGATAATGCAGTCTTAATTGTTCATAACTTTATTATTAGTAAGCGTGAAGTTGCCGGATCCAAGCAAACTGTTGCCAGAACGCACCCTGACAAAACAAGAGAGTTCCCGGATTTTGTTCCGGCAGGATCCGGCTCTAATTAATAACTGCTTAATACTGTTTATTTTACACTTTATAATTTCAATATTGTTGTATTTGTAACTGGGACCCTGTGTACACAATTTTATTCCACCTCATGTACTACACGTGATGCGAATGATAATAAAACCTACTTGAACTTGAACTTTGAATAACCACAATAATACAAATTATTACATTGTCATTTGGTGGTGGTCAGGTGTAGGAAGGGAATAGATTGCTCATAATACCCTGAAGATGATGGCAACATTGCACAGTGGAAATCAATCACTGCCACTCTTCACCTCTTCTATGCAAACTACCAGAATATTCTGTGCAACACACATACCGTACACAAACAAATAGAGCAATGAAAATAGTAAGACTGTAAATGTTAAAAGTTTGAGTTAAATGAGAGGCAATTAGATTTGTAAACTCTATCCTTCATCATTTGTTGTGACTCAATTGCTTTTTGAAAAAAGCATAAACTTGAAGTAACATCACAGCTACAGTACAAGACATTGTTCCCTACAACGACCACTGACATTTTCTAATAATTTGTAATTATCCTATACAGAGGGGCTGCGTGTGAAAGCACAAACCATGAATCAGTCAACCCAACTGTCAGCTTTGAGGACCTCCCACTTGTACTGCCTTAATCACAAAAAACTTTCACACACCACCACACAACACAAAGATTTTAACACTGGACTCTGTGTCATCAAACGGGTCATTCACTCAACTCACGGTCATGTGCTCATTCAGTTTGCACTACTTCTTATATTTGCACTAATGTTTGTATTACATTACTGCCTATAGTCATACTACTGTTTACATTCACTGTTTACATTTATTACTACTGTTTTCATTCAATACTACTGTTTACATTTATTACTACTGTTTACATTTACACTACTTTTTATATCTACACTACTGCTGATATATATATATATATATATATATATATATTTTTTTTACTAGCCTTATTGCATATGCCACTTTACCTCTATACCAATATCAACTACCTCATACATATACTGTGTACATAAACTTCATATGCTGCTTTGTCACTCTATTACAAATGTCAATGCCAGAACTTTCATTTTATTTTATAGATATACTTTTTACACTTTTATACTACTATGCAAAAAACTCAGGACAGTATTACACTTTTGTTATTTCATTTTATGCTTATGTTTATTAAATGTTTAGTGTTTTAGTGTTGGTGTAACTTTTCATACTTTCATACTACTACTATGCAAAAACTACTATGCAAAAACTCAGGACAGTATTACACTTTTATTATTTCATTTTATGCTTATGTTTATTAAATGTTTTAGTGTTTTAGTGTTTAAATGTTTACTGTTGCACCGAGGGACAGAGAGAAATGCAATTTCAATCCTGTGTATGTCCTGTACATATTGCAGTTTTGACAATAAAGTTGACTTTGACTTTTGACTTTGATAAGGCAGCCTCATCCACCTACAGAGATTTGCCATAGATCGTCTCTGAAGCTTTCTTTGTGCATCATGAGTTGATTCCTTAACTCAACTCAGCCGGCAGTTCCAGATTTGAGAAAGCACGCTGAGCATTTTTCGCTGTCCAGAACATGTACAAAGCGTTAGCTCTGGAACTCAACTAAGTATCTGAACATTTCTTGTTCCTTTGATTCCTGTAGGAAAACTAGTCAACATAATTCAATTATATATAATAAAAAAAAAAGACTGTAAACAAATTTCTTGAATGCCAGTAAAAGCACTAACTGCAGTGTTAGACTTTTGCAGCATATTAAAAATAGTGATGTGGTGGTTATACTGGGAAAATGCATGATTTGATGGGTCAGAGAGTGAACATGTTCTTTATTTGAACCATATACACAGCCTTATGTACACTGTGTGCATGAGAGAGAGTGCAGGTGTTTGGACCATGAGAACAGTACAAACGTAAACAAAGTGAAGTAACAGAGTGTACACACTCATGTGAATGTGTTGCAAGCGTGTCCTGGTGGGGCAGCGTTGGCTGGAGCTGTTCTGTGGGAAATGGACCTGCAGCACCGCTCCAGTAATCCCCTCAGGAGAGGAGCATCACGGCTCGGTGTTAAATCCTCTTGTCCTGTGGCTTTCTGGATGAAGCCAACACTGGAGGAGGTACTGAGCTGCAGTGAGCCCTCTGGCCTTATCCAACAGTCTTTAGTGAAACCAAACTATGGACTGCCATGGGAACTTTACTTGGACATTTAACAAATCCATTGTACTAATCTGTAGCGTAAACAATAAATGGTAAATGTCTTTGACAACTATGAAAAAAAAAAGCTGTAAACTGGTTCCATTCATACCTTTCTGGCCACACTCAGTTTGTTCAATTAAAATCATCCACGTCTCATCCTGTTTCCTTTACCTCGGGTGTTCCACAGGGCTCAGTCCTGGGACCCTTGTTGTTTATCATTTACCTTCTCCCCCTTGGTGTCATTTTTCGCAAACATTATATTCTGGTTTTCAGAATCTGTTGGAATCCTGGCAAAAACCAATGCAGATTTGTTCCTGTCTTTGATTTTATACATATACCTTATAATGTTTTGCTAGTTTTTTGATACTTTGTTAAAAGGAGGAATGTGTATGTATGTATATATATATATATGTATATATATATATATATATATATATATATGTATGTATATATATATGTATATATATATATATATTTTTTTTTTCTCTCTCTTTTGTTTTCTATTGTTTATTGTTTGATTGTTTATTGTTTAAGGAAATTCTACCATTGCTGTTCATTGTTCTTTAGTTTTAGCAGGTCGCTTTCGTAAATGAGCCCATGAGGTTCAAAAGATTTACCTGACTAAATAAAGGTTGAATGAAATGAATGAGTTTCACTGCTACGCAGATGACACCCAACTCTATCTTTCAACCAAACCTAATTCTGCACTTCCACCTTCGTCCTTCACTGATTGTCTGCTTGAAATAAAACACTGGTTCACATTAAACTAAACTGCAATAAAACAGAACTTCTTTTAATTGGCACTAAATCAATACTAAACAAACTTCATAGCTTCTCCATTCTGGTTGATAACACTTCCATTTTTCCCTCCCATCAGGTTAAGAGTGCGTGTCATAGTGAATGAGAGGCAATACATGTGTGTGCGTGCAGTAATACTATAGTGAATGAGAGGCAATACATGTGTGTGTGCGAGAGGAAAATAGTTTAAGTCCTATACGGCCCCTCATAATAGCACCCTCTCCTTCTCCTCCCATGTCAATAATATCACTCGGTCAGCCTACTTTCATCTTCGAAATATAAATCGTCTTCGTCCTTCCCTCACTCCTCACTCCACTGCTGTTCTGGTCCACAGTCTGGTCACCTCTCGCTTAGATTATTGTAATTCTCTTCTTTTTGGCCTATAGAAAACCCTCCATAAATTACAACTGGTTCAAAATTCAGCTGCTCGTATCATTACACGGACCCCCTCAATCCATCACATCACACCTGTTTTACAACAGCTTCATTGGCTTCCCATCCCATATCGCATCAATTACAAAATACTCCTCCTTACATTCAAAGCTGTCCACAACCTCGCTCCTCCATACCTTTCGGACATTGTTCACATTGCTACACCTGCTCGTACCCTCAGATCCTCTTCTTCTATTCAGCTCATTGTTCCCATTGCCCGTCTTGTTACTATGGGGAGCAGAGCATTCAGCTGCTCTGCTCCCCAGCTCTGGAACTCACTCCCACCTGATATTCGCAACACAAATTCTTTGCCACATTTCAAAGTCAAACTCAAAACTCACCTGTTTAAAGTAGCCTATGCACTATGATAGCAACTGCATTGTCTTATTTTAATTCATTTTACTTGTTTTTACTGTGTATATAATATTGTCTGTTTTTATGAATGACAATTTAAGGTGACCTTGAGTGCCAAGAAAGGAGCCTACAAATAAAATGTATTATTATTATTATTAAAGTGTGTGTCATAAAATTTGTTTTTGTCCTGAGCATTGAGACTTTATGACAGAATTGTTTTTTTTTTTTGTCTTTTTTAATTTATTTCTAGAAATTGGGCTATCTTAGACTTGTTCAGTGAAATGTGGGTTTATTATCTTTACTACCTACACTGGAAGTTTTGCAGAAAAAAGTTTTACTTAAGTGGCAGGTCAGACTACATCCATTGAAAGGGTATGACTGATGACTAAGGTTGTATCTCACTGAGTTGTTAATGTTGAGAGACTCATTGGTTAAAAAAAAAAGAATCCTTCATATTTGCAGGAAAATTGGGAGAAAATAAGATAAGATAAAATAGCAGAGAGGTATAAAAAAAATCAACAATTAAGGTCCAAAACAGGTCAGGTGCAAACAGAAACGTAAAAACCTATACATCTATAAACCTGTAAAAATACATAAATCTTTAGTGGCAGTTTCACTGAACTCACCTTGGCAGCCACCCACACATTTATAATTTAATCTACTGGAGTGCACTTTTGAAATAAAACTAGACTTATTTTGACCTACTGGTATATTATGAATAAATTGTAATAATAATTATTCATCATTGGTGTGATTTTTAAAGCTGGACATTTGTCTGATTGTTGGTTTCTGTTGGAGAAGAGCTCCCATGCAGGTGTTCAAATACAACACTGCACTTTTTAGTAGACAAAGCACACTGATTTGCTGAGAGACAAGTTTTACACATAAATACAAATATACTGTATACATATTATAAATACATACTTTGTACATACATATATATTTATATATACAGTATATATATATATATACTGTACTTTGTATGCATATGTGTGTGTGTGCGTGCATGTGTGTGTGTGTGTGTATGTGTGTGTGTGTGTGTGTGTGTGTGTGGGATGTACCCCCTCACTAACAGTTGCTGTTTGTACTTTCTATGATCTAAATTAACTTAATGCATAAATGTATTTCTTTGTTTGTTTATATTTGGGAAACGGTTTGAACCTGGTGATCAAATTATTAATTTAACTTGAAGATTTTGTTGTTCTGATCATTCTCTCCTTCTATTTGAGGTCACCCGGTCATGTGTTGCCATGGAGGAAGCCCATGAGCAATGCTGACAAGGAACAGGTGCTTTCAATCAGCCACATTGGGAAAAGCCACACTGACTGAGAGGGAGGGGAGATGTTGTGGTTCCCTTTATCAGTCAGGTTCACTCGGTGCAACACTATTGCTATGGGAATTGCGCCCCCGCGCGATTACCTGAAGGAATACACTCACGCCTTTATGGCAGTGGGCGTCAGCGTCACCCCAGAGGCCCCATCTCTTTTTGCCCTTCACCTCGCTAAAACCTGAACTTTGTGGGACTTCTCTGTTATCGTATCGCTCGACCAGAGGTGAGCTTGCTCCCTACGCTGAGCGTACAGAGAAATTTCCTGCGTATTGCTGGGCTGGCGAAAGCGAGTCCAGCGTCTTCTACCTAACTTCGAAGTTTTTTCTTCTCTCTCCGCAGCTGCTTCGCTCGACGGCGCTAACTGCGTCACACCGCTACCCTGCTAACGAGTAGCAGGCTAGCCAGCGAAAGCGACGCGATGGAGAGGACATCTTCAAACAAAGATTAAAACAACAAGCTCGATGCTTCTCGGACATGGCCCCCGAGGAGGGAAAGCGGAAGACCAAGATTCCAAAGAAAACCAGCAGGCCAGCGAGCCCTCGCTCGCGACCCTGCCCCAGCGGTTGCGGCTACTTCCTCTCGGTGACGGACACTCACGAGGCCTGTCTTGACTTCCGGGAATTCTGCACGCGAGAACAGCGCTGGGATCCCCCGACTCCTGCCCACACTGCAGCCAGATGCCGGCGGTCATGAGAAAGCGCCGCGTGGACACTGTGGCTAAGGCAATGGGTGGCGCCGCGCACGACGGGCCACGGGCCCTACAGAACCGCTCGCTCCTGAGCCGGAGCTCGAGAACATGGACCTGGAATGCAGCGGTCAGGTCGGAGGGGGAAATGGTTTGGACACGTCGGCCTCTGTCGGGGACTCGACGCCTGAAACATCTGACTTAGGCGCCGAGTACGGTTACGGGAGGGAAGGTGAGGACTTCTCCCGCAACCTGGCGCCAGTCCTGCCGGAAATGGACGCCTCGGTCCCCGCTCTATTCGATTTGTGTCGCAGGACGGCGAACGCGCTGCAGATCACGTGGCCAGACCCCCCGCCTCGCCAACAGGTCACGAGGCTGGCGGGGATTTATTTCTATGCTAAGCAGCAGCCGACGATGAGGCACAGATCGCCCATTTTTCCGGATTTCCTCATGGAGCTTACGCGCTCCTGGGCTGAACCTAGGGTTCCCATGCTGCTGCCGCTTTCTCAGTTCCTGGAAGTCGCCGGGATGGAGGCAGCAGGACTCGCCAGCGCCCCACAGATAGAGGACACGCTGGTAGCCCACCTAGCCCCTACAATGGCGGGCGTAAAGCCAACACTGCCTAGCAAAGCCTGTCGCATTTTGGTTACACAGCTCGATAAATGTTACCGAGCTCCGGGCCTCGCCGCACGCGCGATGAATGCCTCGACCATGATGCAGGCATACCTGGCAAAGAAGCTACAGGAGCTCCAAGTAACGATAAACAAACAGACCGCGGCAGAGGCCCTGGAAGAGGCTCGCAGTGCCTCTGACTTCGTGCTCTGCATGATGGGGACAATAGCCATTGCACAGGGAAGACCTATGGCCGAAGTGGTCGTCGTCCAGCGCCACCTGTGGATGACTTTGACGGACCTCCCAGAAGACCAGTGGTCCCTCTTTCTGTACCACCCGATCGAGCCAACGGGACTCTTCGGGAGTGCTCTGGAGCGTATCCAGAACAAGCTGGAGCAGAGACGAAAGCAGGCTGAAGCCCTCCGTGAGAGGTTGCCAAGAAAGGGTTTTGCCCCTCCCAGGGATACCAGAGGAGTTGGTTCCACGCAGCCTAAGCACTGTTCAGCCACGCGTCGCCCCCCACAGAAGAGACCTGCTTACGACGGGGAGCACGGTCTTCACCAAGCGGCTCAGCCAAGAACCTCCTCAGCGAACCCAGGCAGGAAACAGATCTGGGCCTGATGAAACGGGACAACATCACAGTTTTGCAGGTTCGCCCGCCCAAGTGGTACGGGAACCGAGTAGTTTAAACCCAGACATTATTTGTAGAACATTACGAGGAGCTGGTGACATTTGTGTATGTACAAAACATGATTTTCCTGCTGTGTGTGAAATAAAAACAAACATTTGTTCATCTAAACACAAAAATAAAAGTACCAAAGTACAGTCTGCCCTGGTTCTTGACAAAAAAAATAATAATAATAAAATAAATAAATAAATTAATTAAAAAAGTCAACGATGTCGGCACAGGAACCTTTTGTGAAAACAGTCGCAGTGAAGGGAGTGGACTTTGCTTCTTCCTCCCTTGTGAAACACAAGCAACAGGAGATAAACATGCCTTTCAGACTCATGGCGCATGCGCAGGCCTGGAGGGCGTGTCTCCCAAACGCATGGATCATGACGACTGTCTGCCATGGGCTCAGGCTACAGTTCCTCAGAGGACCGCCCCCGTTCACGGGGGTGCTGCAGTCAAACATAAACCCAGCCCGCGCACACGTCCTGAGAGAGGAGATATCAACAATGCTGCAGAAAGGAGTAATAAATGTTGTTCCAAAACATAAAATATGCTCCGGTCACTACAGCAAATACTTCCTGGTGCCCAAGAGAGACCAGTCCTTGAGACCGATCCTCGATCTCAGAACGTTGAACAAGAGAATAAAAACATTCAAATTCAAGATGCTCACACTGCGACAGGTCCTACAGTCTGTGAGACCAGGGGACTACGCATGTACCGTGGATTTAAAATATGCTTATTTCCACGTGAGCGTATGGAGGAGGCACAGAAAATACCTCCGCTTTGCATTTGAGGGGAAAGTTTACGAATTCAAGGCTTTGCCTTTCGGATTAAAAACTGCGCCGCGTACATTTACAAAATGTCTAGATGTTGCGCTGGCCCCTCTCAAGCGTCAAGGGGTCAGGATCATGAACTACCTGGATGACCTCCTGATCCTGGCTGAGAGCAAAATGCAGGCCCAGTTGCACTCGCACATGGTGATCTCTCACCTGGAGGCTCTTGGTTTTATCATAAACCTGCAGAAAAGCGACCTGACTCCATCACGGATTACAGTATTTTTGGGAGTACAGGTCGATACCACTTTGTACAGAGCATGGCTTTCAGAAGAACGCATTTCCTCGATACGCCATTGCCTGGCAAGCTTTAAACTGGGTCGAGAGGTACCCCTAAAGCTATGCCAACGCCTCTTGGGCCTCTTGGCGGCGGCCATACCCTGTGTGCCACACGCACTGTTGAAAATGCGGGCCCTGCAGATATGGCTAAATAAGCAGACGCACCCTGTCCCCCTCAGACGGGCATGGAAAATTCGTATCAGCTCAGAATGCCTGGTAGCCCTAGAACCATGGAGGGACTCTTCCGTGTTCACGGAAGGTGTCCCGTTGGGACGACTGTCATCCCGTGTGGTAATCACGACGGACGCCTCAAAAACGGGATGGGGAGCAGTCTGCAGAAATCAGAATGCCCAGGGCCTTTGGAAACAACAGGAAGCGAGATTACACATCAACTTCCTAGAATTAAGGGTCATGTTACTGTCAGTGAAATACTTTTTTGGAAAAGGACTGATCGCAGGACAGCATGTCCTGGTGAAATAAGACAACAGGACAACGGTGTCCTTCATCAACAGGGAAGGGGGACAAGGTCCCGAGCCCTCCTCGGTCTGACACAAAAGCTGCTTACGTGGTGTGCCCCAAGATTACTGTCGCTCAGGGCGACTCATATCCCGGGCGAACTTAACCACAGAACAGACGCCCTCTCAAGAGGGCCTCTGTTAGCCTCAGAATGGAGACTGGACCCACGGGTCATGGACCAGATCTGTTCACGGTATGGGAGAGCCTCTGTAGACCTGTTCACATGCAGGACCAGCTCACACTGCGACCTATACTTCTCTCTAAAGGAGACAGACGCACCGCTGGGGACAGATGCCCTGGCTTATGACTGGCCAGCAGGGGTGCTGTATTACGCTTTTCCACCCGTCCCTCTAATTCAGGTGATGCTGGAACGTGTACGCAGGGGAGCCCTCTCCCTGATATTAATAGCCCCCAGGTGGCCACAGAAACCGTGGTTCCCGGAGCTGATTTCAATGCTGTCAGGGACGCCATGGCAGCTACCCTCTCACAAGGACCTACTGACCCAGGCAAATGGGCAGCTTCTCCACCCACGTCCAGAACTGTGGCAGCTTTCGGCTTGGCCACTGAATGGAACAGGCTGAAGGCCTCAGGCCTGACCGGCTACGTCTAAACGCCACACAGGAGGTGAGAGCTAAGTCAACTTAGCCTCTCTGTAAAAAAAAAGGCCACTCCTTTTTCCACCATGAAGGTGTTTTTGTCAGCCATTTCGGCATGCCACAAAGCCTGGGCGGGTGAAACTCTCGGTGCACGCCCTCTCATGATACGTTTCATGAGGAGCGTACTGAGGAGGGGACACCCCCCAACAGGACTCTGGCCCCAGACTGGGTCCCTCAGTTAGTCCTGAAGGCTCTATGTGAGCTTCCATTAAAACTTCTGAGCAACGTTAAGATAGCTTTGCTGTCTTATGGAACTGATCCACTCTTGGATCTCTGCTCAGCTAAACGTATAGGGGACCTTCACGCTTATCTGTGCACCCAATGTGTACAAAGGTCTGCCCCTGAGGGGTCAAAGGTCACCCTGTGTATAAACCCCGCATATGTCTCAATTGTGCCAACTTTAAATACCAGAAGTCTGGACGTTGAGCTTTTATCAGTCCCTCCACCTCCCACATTATCTGAGGGACGTAGGTGGCTGAGAACACTCTGCCCTGTCTGGGCCTTGGGTGTTAAAGAAAAATAAAAATAAATTTGAACTGCTGATTGGGGGAAGCAAACCAGCTGTTCGTATGTTTTGCCACTCCAGCCGCTGGCAGAGCCCTGTCAAAACAGTGCCTCTCACATTGAGTGACTGAGGCCATAGGAGGGGCATTTTCAGCAGCAGAGGTCAGCAGGTGCCTTCTGGGGCACACGTCCGTTCCACTCGAGGAATGAACTCCTTGTGGTCCCTCTTCTAAGGACGTACCAGTTGCAGACATCTGTGCAAGCTGGACTTCCACAAACACGTTTGGCAAAAACATTATTGTGAACGTTTCTGCATGTGACGTTTTTTTCTCAGGCTGTGCTCTCTAACACACAGCCGAACAGCTGGTTTCGGCTGTCATCAGCCAACTGGTTGTGTAACACTGTGAGAGAGTGCTATTTATAAGACTGAGCTGAATACAGCACCTCAGACTGAGGAAGTCTTTCGGACGAAAGACGAAACGTTTCTACAATTTTTTTGCTTTGTTTTGTTTTGTTTTTTGAATGTCCAGAGGACCACACTTAGCCTTTTTAGATTTTTCTACCTGGATTATTGAGCATGCATCAAGGTATCTCTAACACCATGGGCGTAGCCAGGGGGGGTTCGCCCGGTTCGAACGAACCGCCCACTTTGCCTATGAAGTCCCGTCTACAACTCCCGCGAGACTGTGAGGGGATGACAACATTCACTCTGTCCTGGCTTGGAAGGCAACACGGTGGATTCAAACGGTAAAATTACATTGTGGTTTTTGATTCAACTGTTCATTTGTGTATTTTAAGTAGTACTGTTTGATGTTAGAGAGATTAGAAGTGGGTCACGTTTTTATAAGATATGGATAATGCTAAAACATGCTAAAGCTAAGCTAAGTAGCAACGATTTTCGCCACGTTTTTTTTCCTTGTTTTTGGCTATTTCCGCCATGTTGGGAACAGTAATTTATCTGAAATTAGTACCAGTACGGCCCCATTCTATCCCTAAAGCTGAGTTTACAGTGATAGGACAGATAGTTACTCACAGGAAGCCTGAAACTGAGCGTCCATGTTTTTCTAAACAAAAGCTACAGGCCTCAGGCCTAGTTTGGACAGGATACAAACAATAACTTAGCAGTGTTGAATATACTGTAATATAGCCTATTTGGTGAAAAATAAATGTTTGGATAAATTTTCAAAAGAACAAACATTCAGAAAAACTGTTTTTGTACGTAAGACAAGTAAAAAAAACGTTTTCAAATAGAAACCCAAAATGTCTTAGCAGATCTTACTAAATTGTTTACTACATACTTAATATTATGTTAAACTGTTTTTCAGGTTTCTGTGCTGGATACCAACATGGGTAGGTGCAAGCAGAAGGACAGAGAGGAAAAGAGCAACGCTTCAATGTACAACTTTGTTTCAAAGAAACAGAGTTCCAGGTAAAATAAATAAATAAAACAGATCTTCTTGTAAAATAGATTTTGTCAATAATATGTCTTAGAATGATTTCAGGAACAAATGTTTTCTTATTTAGAATGTATTTCTGTAAATTCTTTTAGCTAAATATTAAATCTTTTGATATGATTATTTAAATGCTAAAAGTGTCTAAAAAATATTCTAAAATCTCTTATTCACGTGTCATATCTTAGATGAAGACCGTGCAAGTTTGGTGTGTACCAGTGCTTCGAATGATGAAGATGGCTGCCCCTGAAGTAAGTTATTTTGAAGTTAAGCACCTGAGAAGCCCATTTTAGAAATTGAATGTTACAACATTACTATACAGAACATTTTGTTTTAATAATTGTTCTGCTAGGTACGGCAGAGTGCCTGGGTCACAGAGGCCGAACACCCCTGCAGGTTCCATTAAAGAGTGTGACCGAGACCTTTACCCCAACTTGCACGTCCTACTTCAACTGGCCTACACACTGCCTGTGACCTGCGAATGTGAGCGCAGTGCCCTTCGTCGCTTGAACAGCTACATGCGGGCATCAATGACGAAGGAGCGTCTCTCACTGGCACTACTTCACATTCACTACAGCAAACACATTGACCTTGAGAGCGTTGTTGATGTGTTTGCAAACAAACACTCGAGGAGGATGGAGCTGGACTCACTTGTCTATCCAGAGACATAAGATGTTGGACAGAACTGTCTTATGCAATGTAAATAAAGGTTTTGCAAAACTACATTTGTCTTGAGAAATTTTAATGTTACTCTAGGGGTCTGCAACCTTTTCGATACAAAGAGCCATTTCTGCTCCTTTATTCACTAAATTAAACGTGTCCGGAGCCACAACACCTGCTGCAACTGGGATTCTCAACTGGTGGCCCACGGACCACTTTAAGTTTGTTAGAGGACATTTTTCTGGCCAGCAGGAATGATTTATAAAACTAAAAATGTCTAATGATTTTTTAACATTTACTGATATTTTTACATTTTAAGATAAAATAAAAGACAAGATTCTTGTAAAGAAGGAAAAATTAATATAGTTTTGCCCAGTTTCTAAAAACTAAAACAAACAATGCAGGCCTATGTGATTTTTTTTTTACTAGAAAAATTAAGTATCCTACTTAAAAGAAATAAAGCATAAAGTGAAAGTATGTTAACTCCTTGTAATGTAGGAAAACTGCTAAAACTAACCCTTCCAGTTATAAGAACCAATAAAATTCAGTTTTGGTCAAAGCTTGAAAGAGCTGCTGCAGAGGGACCCTGAGCTGCAGGTTGCAGACCCCTGGTCAATTGTTTTTGTGTACATGTGAATTGTATTGTTGTATTTTTCAATTTATTAATTTCATTCATAAAAAACAATGTCTAACCACAAAGCAAAGTAAAAAGATTATTTATTTTTGCAATTGAAGTTATATTATTTGTTGTGGGGTTAGTTTGCATTTATGTTAAGGAGTGGTACTGTGCCTTTAAGAGGATGACGTCATTCGTTCTTCTTCGGTGGTATTTTTTTTCTGTGTATGTTCGGGTGGGACTCGGAGTACCGTGTCTCTGGGATGAGTTCTGAATAGAAGACTGGACACACATCCCCTCTCAGTGTGTTGCTCTTTCTCCACTAACAAAAACCACCTATTTGGTAAGATTTACCTCACACAGCATTGTTTTAACTAGCTAGCTAATTAGCTTGTTTACACGTTTGAAGTAACGTGCACCACCGCCAATGAACCAATCAGAGGTCCATTTTTTCTTCAAACGAACCGCCCCTCATAAAATCCTGGCTACGCCACTGGTACCATCACCACAGCGGAGGCCCACGGGCTGTCAGATGGCTCTATGATGCCTGTCTCAATCATCTCACCCAGTTCTCTGTCAGCAACCTCCTGGAGAGCTAAGGGAAGGCGGCGAGGACACACTTTAATAGGACGAGCATCCCCAGTGTCGATGGTGTGCTCCACCAAGTGTGTCAGACCCACTTCGTTCTCTTTAAGAGCAAAAGTGTCCTTAAACTCCAACAGCACCTGCCATAGGTTTTCCTGCTGCTGCTGAGTCAGCCCCTCACAGTTCTTGGACCAGATTTCTCTCACTGCAGACAGCCTCTCCTCCTCTTCAGTTTGATGCTCAGCTGGTGGCAGTGCCAAAGTCTCTGCGGTGTACGCAGCTACAGCTTCAGGGGCTGGGCATGACGAGGGGGAAACGAGCCGCACGCTCCTCCCCTCAGGCAGTATCAGGGCACCCCTGCCTAGGTCAATCACACCACCAATGGCTCGTAGAAAGTCCAACCCAAGGATGCATGTGTCCTGCACATCTGCCACCCAGGCAGCATAAGGCACAGCGAGATCTCCCACCTTAAACTGGAACACTCCCCTCCCTCTTATGGGGGCCAGGTCACCAGTCACTGTCTTAAGCTGCACATCAGTTGCCTGCACAGTAGCTCCAGTAGGGATGATGTCAGGTCGAACAAGTGTTGCGTTGGATCCTGTGTCCAGGAGTGCTGTACAAGGCACCCCGGCGACCACCACTGGAATGTGACAAAAGTTGCCCACTTGTGTCCAGCCCACAGCAATGATGGTGCCTGGTGGAGATGGTGCTAGGCTGGGGGTGTTGGTCTCACAGGCCCGTGTACTCCCACCTACACGGGCCCTTGGGCGTTTCCCGGCACGGCTGCAAACCTGGGACACTGCCTGATGAGGTGGCCCGTTTGCCCACAGCCCCAGCAGCTCTGCGGTCGACGGCATGAGCAACTTGGGGAGCAGATGACTGAAGAGCAGCGGTCTGCGTCGTACTGAGTGGTCCCCTTGTCCTCCCCAGCTGCTCGACCGGAGCTGACAGGACTCTCACTATTGGTCTAACAAAGTTCTCTGAGTAGCCTCTGTTGTTGCTTGGGAGGTGTTGTTTGTCAATTTACATACAGTTTTGTGTCTTCTAACAGAGACCTCAAGGGGACCTCCTACTGTTAAGGTGTGATCTTTCAATTTACATGTATGTGTTACAAACCCCCTTTTGTTAAGCTGGGTGTGTCGTTTTGTCAATTTAAATAGAATGGGCATGTTAGTTAATTTGTGGTGTTTTTTCAGTTTCCAATTTCATATGTTGGTGCGTGACTTGTAAGCCTGTATAAAACTTCTCGTTCTCACAGCTTCCATTCAGAATTGAAAAAGACTTCTGGACAGAAGTCGAAACGTTTTCTGCAACAAATAAAGTCCAGTTGATCCTGTATTGAACGCCTTTTTTGATTTCATCATGTCCTGGACGACTGAGAATCTTCACCAGCATCTCACTATTGGTGCGTCCTCAGCTCCACCAATGGATCCTGTCAGCATCTCCCTCTCCAGCGCTAACTCTAGAGCTGCTCCAAGCGTTTCTGGACGTGCCAGCTGAGTCTGTATTCGGAGCTCTTTGGGACTGAGAGCCTGCAGGAACTGATCACGAGCGAGCTCTGCCTGCACTGCAGGTGGCATGTTGTCATAAGCCCGGCTCCTGCAGAGACACTCAATGTCATGGGCCAGAATACAAAGAGGCTCCGCAGGCTGTCTGCGTCTATTGTGAAACTCTGATCGCAGCAGCACAGGCTGGTTATCAGAGTCAGAGTCAGAAGCTGGGTTTCCATCCATTTTCATTTCGATTTTTGAGCTAATTTTTGAAATCTCGCAAATATGTAAATACAAATTAATGCGAAGCAGAAGTGTTTCCATCTGCTGGCTTGAAGCGCATCTACCAAGCCACGCACAGCGTCATTACGTCAGACGTCAGCGTCATTACGTCAGACGTCGGCACTGCGCATGTCTACAGTAAACAGGAAGTAGCAGTTGAAAACAGAACCTGGCCACACATCTCGTCAAAATGGAGAGAATATTTCAGGTACGTGTTGCTATCGGTCGAGTTGTATTTATTCTGTCATACAAACTAGTTTTAGCGATGTTACATGTTGTCCGGAGCGGAAACAGCTGATCAGTCACGTGACGTGAATGTTCGCTTCGGCAGCACGAGTCGGCAAATGTGTTTCCATCTGTCGCTGTGCGCATCTGCTCATTTTCGAACATCCCAAAAACCACCTCAAGCGAGCGTATAAACTTTTTGGCGAACTTGAGAAAGTAAATACGGATTTTGCCGTTTCCATTAAGCTTTTCTGCTGCGATACTTCAAAATGCGCACCTAGAAACCTTGATGGAAACACGGCTAGAGTCAGAGTCAGAGAGAATTTATTGTCATTTGCACCGCATGTAGTACATGTGTTGAAAACGAGATTATGTACACAGGGTCCCAGTTACATCCAACAACAAATGCAAGAGAAATACAATAATAACATCTAGGATTAACTAAGAGAGACATCACATCAGCTAGTAATACACTAAGCCCTAATGTAGTAGAAAAACATCATTATAAACAGCAGCACGAACATGAGCAGATGGTCACAGATGAACGCAGCAACAAGAAACAGATGGTCACAGATGAACGCAGCAACAAGAAACAGATCAGTACAGTATCAGTATGATGTGACATTTTGCAGTGTTTATTCTTATTATTTATTTATTCATGAGTCTGACAGCCTCAGGGTAGAAGCTGTTTCTCAGTCTAGTGGTTCTACATTTGATGCTCCTCAACCTCCGTCCCGAGGGGAGTGGTGCAAAGAGTGAGTGTGCTGGGTGAGTGAGGTCTTTCATGATGCAGGTGGCTCTTTTTCTGCATCTGGAGGTGTAAATGTCTGTGATGGTGGGGAGACTGACTCCCACAGACTTCTGTGCAGCCTTCACCACTCTCTGTAGAGCTTTTCTCTCTGCAACTGTGCAGCCTCCATGCCACACGTTGATGCTGGAGCACAGGACGCTCTCCACTGCACACCTGTAGAACGAGGTGAGGACTGGGCTTCTCAGACCGGCTCGTCTCAGCCGTCTGAGGAAGTAGAGTCTCTGATGACCTTTCTTGATCAGGCTGGTGGTGTTATTGCTCCAGCTGAGGTTATCATTCAAGTGTACACCCAGGTATTTGTAGCTGGAGACCACCTCCACCGCAGATCCACCTATATACAGTGGGGTGTGGGTGTGTTTGTTCCTTCTGAAGTCCACAATCATCTCCTTCGTCTTCTTCACATTCATGTGAAGGTTGTTCTCTTTGCACCAGCTCTCCAGATGTTCCACCTCCTGTCTGTAGCTGGATTCATCATTATCTGTGATGCATCCCACCACAGCTGTATCATCTGCAAACTTAACAATATGACAGCCTGGATGTGTGGCTATACAATCATATGTGAGCAGAGTGAACAGAAGAGGGCTCAGCACACATCCCTGAGGAGAGCCAGTGCTGAGGGTGATGGTGGAGGAGGAGAAGTTGTGGATCTTCACGGACTGTGGTCTGTCTGTTAAGAAGTCTAAGACCCAGTTACAAATAGAGGGGCTTAGTCCAAGTGTGGATAGTTTGTCTATCAGAGTTTGGGGGATCATGGTGTTGAAGGCAGATGTGAAGTCCACAAAGAGCAGACGCACGTATGAGTCCTTCTGATCCAGGTGGGTGAGAGCAGTGTGGACCACGGAGGAGATGGCGTCCTCTGTTGATCGGTTCTCACGATATGCATATTGATGAGGGTCCTCGTTGATGTTGACGGCTGTCTTGATGTGGGACATGACCAGTTTCTCAAAACATTTAGCGACATTTATACTGTCCAAATCGTCTCTGTAGTGTCCCAACCAGAGCAGCATAGTCTCTCCTCTCCTCCTTGCTCAGCAGCAGTAAACAGGCAGCTGCATCCTCACACAGGCATAAAGCTAGTTGCAGTGCTTTATTCTCCTCATCCCAGCCAGCAGCTGCAGCTAACAGTTCAAACTGAGCAATAAACACCTCCCATGGCGTCTTTCCATTGAACTTTGGCGTTTTTATGTTTGCCGCTACTTCTCGCCACTGGGCGCCGCCATCTTTGTTTACGTCACGTGATGGTGCGTCACGAAGATTAGATTCTATTCCGCTGAAACCGCGGTCATGGCGGGGAAAGTTCTCGTATCTAGCCAAACCTGGTGAGAATCCAGCCTCAGCAGACATTTGCAGCGCCGTGTCTCTCACTCTGTGAGCAGTCGAATGCAGCCGGGCTTCCATCTCCAGCTCCTCCCGTTTAATCTTGTCCGCGAACATGTCTCCACCTGCAGTTTGCTCCGCCGCGCGCTTCAGAGGCAGCTCGTAGTTTCACTTCTGACACCAGTGTAACGTTGTCGCGGTCACTCAAGCACCAGACGTTCTGCTTCAGCCAACACTTTATTAAAGAACACAATTAACAGGCCAGTAAACTCAGAGTCACTGTTTGGCCGTGACCCACGCCATAGCTCCTCAGCTTCACAACAGGTGCTCCCAGCCTCTCTACAGAACCGCCAAAACTCCCTCTAGCCCCATCCCATCTTATTTCCCAACAACCCTTGCATCATAAACAGGACATGAACAATTAACACTTAACATGACTCTTCAAGGATCATTACACTATAAATGAATCCACTCTTGTTAATTAAGCCCCCAGTATACCTGCGCGTACTGCCTATATGCCTCTGTACGACGTACGTACGCTGTGGCAAAAGCGTAGCCCCCGCGTAGCCCCTCGGGCACAAACGCGCAAAGCTCTTTTTTTACGACCGTGTACGCTTGAGCGGTGTCTGACCATTAACTTCCCCGGCGACGGATTGTTTTGTATGTTACACAAATGAATTAAATTCCTCTTCTTTATCGCTGATCGGGCCTTTTCTTTTGTTTTTTTGCCAAAAGTCAAGTAATCGCTTCTTCCTCCGTTCACTCGATGACTGAAATGAATGAATTCAGGTCCTACCTGGCTGCGGGAGGTTTTATATATTTCCTGGTGGGCGGTGGGCTGCAGGAAAAGCGCTCCCTGTTATTATTTTTATTTCTTAGAACTTTTTATAACATATAAAGTAGAAACACCGCAGCAGAACACCGCAGCGGGCTGCTCATGATGAGTTCTCGAGTTTTCTGACGAGCTGTCAATCATTTCAGTAGGCGTGTCAGCAAGTGACCAATCAGCAACCTCAGTTTGTCCCCTCTGCGCGCAGCTGCAGAGGGGACAGCTGGAGCTGCTCACAGTACAACAAGGATTTGGAGCAAAAACGCGAGCATTTAAAAAAAAAAAGAGCTATAACAGCAAATGCATGCGCACAGAATGCATGCGTAGAGTGGCGTAAAGGCAGGACTCTCAGGTCTACTGGAGGCTTCACCGTTATTTAAATTTTCATGTTCTTAGAACAACTGGTCGAGGTGGAGGAGTAGCCTCTATTTTTCAGTCAGGATTATTGATTGTCAAATCAGTTATTATTTATGATTCTTTTGAATCACTGTCCCTCGATCCTTCTCATCCAAAATGGAAATCAGAAAAGCCACTTTTACTAGTTGTTATATATCGTCCACCAGTTGCTTACACTCAGTTTTTGTCCGAATTATCTGAATTCTTAACTGACTGACTACTAAATACTGAGAAAATCATCATAATGGGTGATTTCAATATTCATGTAGATGTTGAAAGTGATAGCTTAAGCATAGCCTTGAATAATTTAATAGAGTCAATTGGTTTTACCCAAAACGTCCACACATCTACCGTACTCATTCTTATCATGACACCCTTGACTTAGTTCTGACCTGTGGCATAGAGATTAAAAACTTAGTAATAGTTCCTCAAAATCCTATTCTGTCTGACCATTTTTTTAATAACTTTTGAGTTTACATTACATGAGTACACAGTGTCAATATGTGCAACTTTTGGATAAAATCAGAAGGGTTTGAAAGACTCTGAGCCCTTGCGAAGTGATAACTTTTTCCAGGCAGCCTGAGGTTCCTTCAGGAATGTGTGCGTGTACAATTGGGCTTACGCTAAGTAATAACACATGTACTTAAGAGCAGGGACTGAGTTTCTCCAGCATAACCTGGGGATCCTTCAGGAATGTGTGTGTGTGTTCCTTAGCCTAAGTAAAAACACGTGCTCGTTTGACTAGTGGACCCAACAGGATGTGTGTGTGTGAGTTTTAAACTCAAGTGTACCACAGCTACCCGAGAGAAAAACAGAAGGAAGAAGCTCACATTGTCAGAAGAAATCGACTGTAATTCCCCAAGTGTAACTCCTTAAGTGTAAATAAAAGAACCATTAATCTAAAAGCAAACTAATAAATATACAGTATTTTCTGGAATATAGGTAGCGACTTTTTGTCTATTTTGCATGCCCTACGACCTATATTTAGGTGCAACCTATTTATGGCTTTTTATCACTTTCGGTCGCTAAGGGCGCATGGTAGTACCAGCTTTGGCCGCTAGGGGCGCATGTTAGTACCAGTTTCGGCCACTAGGGGCGCATGGTAGTACCAGTTTCGGCCACTAGGGGCGCATGGTAGTACCAGTTTCGGCCACTAGGGGCGCATGGTAGTACCAGTTTCGGCCACTAGGGGCGCATGGTAGTACCAGTTTCGGCCGCTAGGGGCGCATGGTAGTACCACTTTTGGCCGCTATGGGCGCTAAAGAGACCTGTAGTCTGTTTACCGGTACCTGCAGACGTGCGTGCCTGGAGGCGTTACCTGTTTGTGTATTGAGCATAAAAACCCATCACCCAAGCGACATCTCTGAGGGAGAATACAGACAAGTACAACCAACAGAGAGAACGAGAGAACCACGATACCAGCCATGCCTCCAAAAAGAAAATCATACACCGCCGACTACAAGCTGGAGGTTGTAAAATTCGCCATGGAACACGGGAACCGTGCCGCTGACCGCCACTACGGGGTCAGCGAGAAAGTGATCTGGGGCTGGAGGAAATCAGAGGCCGTCCTCCAAACCATGAAGCGGTCCAAGCGGGCCAACCGGGGCCAGAAAGCGCGCTGGCCACAGCTTGAGGACACTGTCAAAGCCTGGGTCCTCTCCGAGCGCGCCTATAGGAGAGGGGTGTCCACGATCCAGCTGCGTCTCCATGCCATGGCTGTTGCAAAGGACATGGGGCTGTCAGAGTTTGCTGGTGGTCCTAGCTGGTGTTTCAGATTTATGAAACGCCATGATCTTTCCATCAGGACCAGAACCACCATGTCTCAGAAGCTCCCGGCCGACTTCCAGGAGAAAATTGACAGCTTTCGTGCTTTTGTGAGTCGCCAGGTAAGCTAACATGATATTTTTTGTGGGTTTAACGTACCCGTATCTTGCTAAATTTTAATATATTAATTTAATGTAAAATTGCGCGCTCACAGCGAGTTTGTGGTCAGTGAGTGCGCGGTTTTCTTTTGTTTACTGTATGCTAATGTCTACTTTCGTGTGTCGCCGGATACCGGTAAGCGAACATGTTTTTTTGTGTGTGTTTAACGTACCGGTACCTTGCTAAATTTTAATATATTAATTTAATATAAAATCAATAGATGAAAGTTTGGAACGCACATGTAGACAAACAAAGAACCATTTTAATGTTGCAGGTCTGTTCGCACGCTCACAGCGGGTCTGTGGGTGCGCACGCTCGATTCTTTTGTTTACTGTAGCCCAACGCTAATGTCTGCCTTTGTATTTCTCACGCCAGGTCCAGACACATGGAGTCACTGCAGACCACATCATTAATATGGATGAGGTACCGTTGACGTTTGATATTCCGTTGGGGAGGAGTGTCTCCCAGAAGGGAGAAAAATCTATCAATATTCTCACCACAGGCCATGAGAAATCCCATTTCACAGTAGTTCTGGCCTGTGGTGCAGACGGCTGAAAAACTCCCCCCTCGTAATTAGGGATGGGGCCGATTCCGATCCAGTATCGATATCGGTATCCGATACCAGCATAATTTCAGTATCTGGTATCGGTTCCAACCTGCCGATATTTCCGATACTTTCCAGATGTCAGAGAGAAAGTGCTTTGCACCACACTCTGTGACTTCTGTCTTAACATTGTGTGAGATAAACCCAAAGAAGACACTCTGAGCCTCACTACAGTAACTCACAAATTAATGGCATACAAGAGACAGGTCTCTTCCACAGACGTCCTTCTGACTCATGGTGCAAGGAACACTAGTCTAAAATACTGCTAAAGATTAGATTATGGGAAATGATCACAGTCTACTCCCCAGATTTTAGTTTTATTTTTGATTGTGGCACTATATGAGTTATAATTCTTGTTGAATTTGATCAACAGATACAGATTTAATCTATAATTGAACACTAATATACCGCAAAGCATTCTGGGTAATGCCGTTTTTTAGTTTCGTTTTTGAATAGTGGCACTATGAGTTGTAATTCTTGTTGGTTTTGATCAACAGATACAGATTTAAACAATACTGTACATTGAATTTACATTTATAAATTCAATGCATAGTTTAAATCTGTATCTGTTGATCAAAACCAACAAGAATTACAACTCATATAGTGCCACAATCAAAAATAAAAATAAAAACTGGGGAGTAGACTGTGATCATTTCCCATAATCTAATCTTTAGCAGTATTTTAGACTAGTGTTCCTTGCACCATGAGTCAGAAGGACGTCTGTGGAAGAGACCTGTCTCTTGTATGCCATTAGTTCGTGAATTACTGTAGTGAGGCTCAGAGTGTCTTCTTTGGGTTTACCTTACACAATGTTAAAGCAGAATTCATAGAATTTTGTGCAACAAATGGCTCTCACTTAAATAATTTTATTATTGCGGTCTCGTTTACTTCAACACTGATATCGGATCAGTAAAGTATTGGTATCGATCGATACCCAGTTTCAAAGTATCGATATCGGATCGGAAGTGAGAAATGTGGATCGGTGCATCCCTACTCGTAATATTCAAATGCAAAACAATGCCTAAAGAGGACTTCAGACCCCGCATCGTGGTCTCAGTGAACCCCAAAGGATGGATGGACGAACCAATGCTACTGCACTGGCTGAAAAAATGCTTCGTCCATCGTCCTGATGGGTTCTTCAGAACCGAAAAGGCTCTTCTGGTGATGGACAGTATGAGGGCCCACATAACAGACTCCATGAAGAACAAAATAAAAACACTGAACACTGTGCCCACCATAATACCAGGTGGGCTAACAAAACTCCTGCAGCCACTGGACATCAGCGTCAACAGAAGCTTTAAGTCCTCGCTTAGGAAGCTTTGGAAGGAATGGATGATTTCTGGAGAGCACTCCTTCACTGCCACTGGGAGGATGCGGCACGCAACTTTCTCCCAGGCAGTGGAGTGGGTGGACAAGGCCTGGGCATCTGTTACCACAAGGACCATCCAGGCTGGCTTTAAGAAAGCAGGCATTCTGCCACAGTCTGCTGGAGCTGCTGCTGAGGACTCGGACAGTGGTGAGGAGGAGGAGGAGATGGAGGGACAGGGGCCTTCGACAGCTGGAAAATTGCCTCCTTCTCTTGCAGAACTGTATGTGAGTGATACTGAGGACGAGGAGTTTCTAGGTTTTGAGTAGGGGGAACAATTTTTTTAAAATAAAAAGCGTAAAATAAACATCTGTTTCTGTCATCTTTATGTACGGGTGTACCAGTAGTAATTTTAAAGCTGCTTTATTTATGTGGTTGTAACTGTCAAAGTGTTTTTCTTAACAAAAGTTAAACAGAGACACACTCTTACAATAATGTCAGCTAACAAATATATTTTTTAGGCGTTTCTGTAGTTAAATTTTAATAAACTTCAGCTCGTGCTGAAAAGCGGGTCTGTTTTCTGGGTGTTACGGTAACCCTGAGTTGCTCCCGGTAGGACTGGAAAGCACCTTGCATGGTAGTCTGCCGCCACCGGTTTATGAATGTGTGTAGCATTCAATATATGTGTAGCACTTTGAGATTTTCAGTAATGAAAAGTGCGTTATAAATTGAATTAATTATTATTATTATTATTAGTAACCCTAGAAACGTGCGTTTGCCAGTAGCTATAGAAACATGGAACGCACCATGTTTTCTTATGCATTCTTTGAACACAAGGCCTCTGGACTCATCTGCCCTCACCTGTAGAGGGAGGAGCTAAGGTTTGGGGTCACCTGTGTGTAATCAGCCAATTAATTTAAGTTAATTCAATTCAGTTTTTTTATAAAGCACCAAATCACAACAAATTTGTCTCAGGACACTTAACAGGAACATTCACATAGAAAAGCCAGTTTATGTAAGGAATGACAGATGAGTTCTGACCCACCTGCCTGCTGCAGTCTCTCTCTAACTGAGCCTGTGGGTTGAAGTGGGTCAGAGGATGGCTCAGGATTTGTCTGCAGTCAGAGTCCAACTGAGAGCTCCAGGCGGACCGCACACTGGTTCTGAAGTCCTGCAGAAGGTTCACGATCTCCTGGAACCTCTGCAGAACCAGCTGGGACTGGGCTGAGTCTACACGACTGAAAAGAACAAAGAAACAATGACAAAAAAGCCGCTACTGGATCAGAACCAGGCTGAGAGTGGATTGGGTCTTACAGGTTCTTAATGGTTCTGAAGCTTGTCAGAGCGTGTTCAGCTCTTCGATGGAGCTGCCGACTCCAACAGAGCTGAGCTGCAGCCACCGGAGCAGACCTGCACAACATCTCCGAGTTCTTCCTGTGACTGTAGAACTGCAGCTTGTTCTGATCCAGATCCATCAGAACCTGTTCCACCAGCTGGTTCAGAAAAGGATGGAGCTGGCTCAGGATCTGAGGCCGGTCCAGGACAAAACAGAACATCCTGAGCAGCTGAAACACACAGCGGGTTCAGACTGGATCAGAACACTTTAACTCTAACCAGGTTGAGTCGGGTCGTCTGGGTAGATTCTTCTTCAGTCTGAGGAGCAGAACCTCAAGCATTATTGATGCTTGGTCATAATAGCATGAAAATATGAATGCATTATACCAGTTATAGATGTGGATATTCATTCAACCTTTATCTAAACAGATAAGTCACATTGAGCCTCGAAGACTCATTTATAAGTGACATCTGTTGGACAGACAATAAAAGTGGTGAAGACCGAGAGGAGACGTCCGCCCTTGAGAAGAGCAAGTGTTGAAGTGATATTCATGATATTCATTCAACCTTTATTTAGTCAGGTAAATCTTATTGAGCCTCGTGGGCTCATTTACGAAAGCGACCTGCTACAAACTAAAGAATGATGAACAGCAGTGGTAGAATTTCATTAAACAACAAACAACAGAAAAACAAAAGAGAGAGAAAAAAATAGAGAAATACATGTTTTTTTTTTTTTAACAA
>JBBPBX010014059.1:39077-51471 GCA_038048925.1 Garcialebias charrua | reverse complement strand
GGAAGTCCGTGAACACGGGCATCCTTTGCCTCGTGGCGGCCTGCTGCTTTGAGTAAAAATTGTTTCCTGCCAGCCTCGTGACCTGTTGATGAGGCGGAGGCTCTGGCCATGGGATCTGCAGCGCGTCCGTTGCTCTGTGACACAGGTCGAACAGAGCAGGGATGGAAAAGTCAGTCTCCGGGAGCACAGGTACCGGGGTTTGGGAGAGGTCTTATCCCTGTTCCTCGTATTCGACGTCTGCGTCCTGCGCGGAAAATTCACCTGAGGCTGAAATCAAGATCTCGTCCTCGTTCATCATGCCTCGAGTGTCGAATTCGACTGTTAAGTCCACCATAGGAGCCAGCACGTCAGGGCTGTCACCCCATTCGACTTGTGTGCTTTCGTGCAAAGCCATGTTCTCGAGCTCCGACGTGGAAGTGAGGGGCTTGATGGTGTCTGGATCCACTGGCGCTGTTGCGGCGCCCATGGCCTTGGCGACAAAGTCAGCCCGGTGCCTCCTCACTGCCTCCAGCATCTGGCTGCAGTGTGGGCAAGAGTCGGGCACATCCAGCGCCATTTTTACATGTAACATCCCCAAGCAGACGGGACAGGCCTCGTGGGTGTCCGTTGTTGCGAGGGAGAAACCGCATCCGCTAGGACAGGCGCGCGAAGTTGAGCTCGCCGTCCTACTGGTTTTCCTTGGAAGTCTTGTCTTTCGCTTTCCTTTCTCCGGAGGCATGTCCAAGATAAGGTGAGCGAGTCCTTCCAGAATACTTTTTCTTTTATTTTGAAACGTCTCCTCCGTCACGTTGCTTTTGCTGGCTAGCCCACTATGAGTTAGCAGGGGTAGCGGTTGTTGCGCAGTTAGCGCCGTCGGGCGAAGCATTCTGCGGAGAGAGGAGAAGAAAATACTTTGGGGTTAAAAGAAAATGTGCCGGACAAGCTTTCGCTAGCTCAGTAGTACGCAGGAATAATTCTCCGTACGCTCTGTGTAGGGAGCAAGCTCACCTCTGGTTGAGCGATGAAGCAACAGAGAAGTCCCGCGAAGAGAGGTAGTTCAGGTTTAAGCGAGGTGAAGGGCAAAAAAGAGAAAGATGAATGGACGTCAGTGGCTTAAATACCCAGAGGGCGGGGCATCTGACGCAACGCTGACACCCTTGTCGTAAAGGCGTGAATGTATTCCTTCAGGTAATCACGCGGGGGCGAAATTCCCATAGCATATGTTGCACCGAGAGAACATGACTGAAAGGGAACTTCTTAGGACTGTCAAAGGGGCCCATCCTGATGTCGGAGACCTGTTAGTGAGGGGGGGGGGTAATCCCTTTCTCAGTACGTCCCTCATGTAAGCATGTGCACCAAGGGTTTCTCCTTTTTGATGTTGTTTCCCCTTCTTTTTTTTTAAGGAGAAACAGTCAGGCCTGCCGCCTGAGGCCTTCAGCATGTTCCCATCAGTGGCCAAGCTGAAAGCTGCCACAGCTCTGGACGTGGGTGAAGAAGCTGTCCATGTGCCTGAGTCAGCAGGTCCTTGTGAGAGGGCAGCTGCCATGGTATCCCTGACAGCATTGAGATCAGTTCTGGGAACCACGGTTTCTGTGGCCACCTGGGGGCTATTAGTATCAGGGAGAGGGCTTCCTTGCGTACACGTTCCAGCGTCACCTGAATCAAAGGGACAGGTGGAAAAGTGTAATACAGCACCCTTGCTGGCCAATCATGGCCAGAGCATCCGTTCCCAACGGTGCGTCTGTTTCCTTATGCCCCTTTTCCACCGCTCAGCTTGGGTCGGATCAGATCGGCTCAGATTGGCTCAGTTCGGGTCGGGTCACATCTAGTTCTGTTTCCACAGCTTTTTTGTACCCCTTCTGTGGGCGGGGTCCAGAATCCTACTTGTCTTACCACATGGTGGCAGTAGTGTTCCCTCAAGCTATTTACTAGTAGCCACCACTAGAAGAAGAACACAATAAAGGCTTTGACAGAATGTTGTGAAAGAGATGTCATGCTATAATGAGTACCTCATGAGCTGTAATCTTTAAACCCAATTCATAATCCTACCTTGTTGCCTTCTTTAAACCCATGTATTTTCCAATTTAGTATTTTTACAATAAAGATGTATTAAAAACATATTTTATTATTTAGTTATGCACAAGGTGCTTGATAAATTGCAAAACCATATTTGTCTGAGCTGCTTCAACCTTCCTGCCCTCCCCGATCTCAGATCAGCTGAGCAGTTGCTGCTGACAGTCCTCAAAACTAGGTTGAAGCTCAGAGGTGACAGAGCGTTTGGCGTTGTTGCTCCCAGGCTGTGGAAGTGTTCAGTGTCAGACAGGCCTCCTTCATGTTTTTAAATCTTTTTTAAAAACACACATTTATTCCTTGGCTTTTAACACGTGATCTTATCTTTTATGGCATGTTAACACACCTGCAGTAAGACTGGTATATGTATTTATTTTTGTATGTTTTTTATAGTTTTTAATTAACTTGTCTTTTATGTTATTGTACAGCACTTTGGTTGACTCTATGGTTTTTAAAATGTGCTTTATAATTAAAGTTGATTGATTTAAAACATCACACTGTGATCTTTGAAATTGCCAGTGTCTCCCTGGCAAAGCATGCTGCTGGACGCAGGTGATGGATGGATGGATGGATGGATGGTCTGTGAACACCTTGAGGAGCTGAAGGCGGTGGATGTTGATGCCTGTGTCTCCCTGGCAAAGCATGCTGCTGAGCGAAGATGATGGATGGATGATGGATGGATGGATGGATGGATGGCCTGTGAACACCTTGAGGAGCTGAAGGCAGTGGATGTTGATGCCTGTGTCTCCTTGGCAAAGCATGCTGCTGGGCGCAGATGATGGATGGATAGATGGATGGTCTGTGAATTCTTTAACTTTAAACTGTCCAAAGGACTTTGGCCACTTTGAATTTTTGACTGTTTTTGTCTGACTTCATCCTAGAACCAAATAATTTATGATGTAATAACAGTTGAGCAGATTCTAATAATCTTTGTCTTATGATTCTTTAAAGGTCAAATGCAAATGGAAAATTCTCTTAACTTCCAGTATGGATTTAAACACTATACAGTACACACTTCACATTGTAAAATAAGTTTAGGAAATTGAATGTTCTAGGACACCACTTAAGAAAATATAACGTTTAATAGGAAAAGTTTGAAGTGACAAATGTACAGAAGTAACGAATTTCCATCTGGTGTCTCACGACTTCCTCCGGAAGACGACACAGGTTTTTCAATTCTGGTGATTTTCTTCTGCTGACTGTAAAAGAAAAATGTGGTTAACTTAGTCCAAAAACTTTTTTTTTTTGTAACAGAATGTAATCACAGGATGTTCATGTACTGACTATAACCTATTGGAGTTATTTGAATTAATATTCAATGTTTTATAGACATAAATGTGTCAAGCTAGCTTCTATTTTTTTCTCCCTAGTACTTTGTAGCACATATCATGAAATACCTAAAAAAAAACACACCACTGATATTATCCAAACTAACACAGTGTAATCACAAGATGTTCATGTACTGACTATAACCTATTGGAGTTATTTGAATTAATATTCAATGTTTTATAGACATAAATGTGTCAAGCTAGCTTCTATTTTTTCGCCCTAGTACTTTGTAACACATATCATGAAATACCTAAAAAACCACACCACTGATATTATCCAAACTAACACAGTGTAATCACAAGATGTTCATGTACTAACTGTAACCTGTTGGAGTTATTTGAATTAATATTCAATGTTTTATAGATATAAATGTGTCAAGCTAGCTTCTATTTTTTTCGCCCTAGTACTTTGTAACACATATCATGAAATACCTAAAAAACCACACCACTGATATTATCCAAACTAACACAGTGTAATCACAAGATGTTCATGTACTGACTATAACCTGTTGGAGTTATTTGAATTAATATTCAAATTTTTATAATTTATTTTCGTAGTGCACGCACATGTTTGGAAGAAGTCAAAGCGAACCTACTTTAAATGCAGCAGATTTGACCACTACGTGACATTATTAAAGAGTGGTTGAGCTCAGGAGCCCTCGTACTATAAAGTCAGCTATGAAATATATTTTTATATCTGTTCATTGAGCTACATTTTAAGCCGCCCGCGCGCGTTGCTCGTGGCGATCGTACTTTTTAAAATCCTGCAGTTTTGAGCAGTACGTGATTTTATTAAGGACACGTTCAGCTGAAGACCCATCTTTGCTATAATTTTAAAAACAAATAATTTTTTTTACCGTGTTATTCATGTAAAGTCCTTCCGTGTTCGCTTCCCTCGCTTCTGTGAAAACCGCTCGAGTCCACACAGAATTCTCTTTCCGACGCGGGTGAGTCCGGGTTGTCACCACTCTGAAACCACACCAAAAATCTGGTGCGGCGCAGCTCGGAATATCCGGTGGAGAAGGCGTAAAGTGGGTGTCTGCGATGCACATATTGCGTAATATCCGACCCGTGCCGACCAGTGGAAAAGGGGCTTTAGAGAGAAGTTGAAGTCACATTGTGAGCTGGCCTTGCATGCGAACAAGTCTACAGAGGCTCTCCCAAATCGTGACCAGACCTGATCCACGACCCGGAAATGCATTCCTCCGAGAGCCATGCTCTGTACCGGATGGTGTCGACCTGTACTCCCAGAAATACGGTAACCCGTGATAGAGTCAGGTCGCTCTTCTGCAGGTTTATGACAAAACTGACAGCCTCCAGGTGAGAGATCACCCTGCGGGAGTGTGACTGAGCCTGCATTCTGCTTCCGGCCAGAATCAGGAGGTCATCCAAGTAATTCATAATTCTGACCCCTTGATTCCTAAGAGGGACCAGTGCTACGTCCAGACATTTTGTAAATGTACAAGGAGCAGTCTTTAAACCGAAGGGTAAGGCCTTGAAATCGTATGCTTTTCCTTCGAATGCAAAGCGGAAGTATTTTCTGTGCCTCCTCCACACGTCCATGTGAAAAAAAGCGTCCTTTAAATCCATTGTACATGCGTAGTCTCCTGGTCTCACAGACTGGAGGACCTGCCACAGTGTGAGCATCTTGAACTTAAATGTTCTTATTCTCTTGTTCAGCGTCCTGAGATCGAGGATAGGCCTCAGGGACTGGTCTCTTTTGGGCACTAGGAAGTACTTGCTTTAGTGACCGGAGCGTAATTTGTGTTTCGGGACAATACTTATTACTCCTTTCTGTAGCATTGTTGATACTTCCTCCCTTAGCACATGTGTACGTGCTGGGTTGATATTTGACTGCAGCACCCCCGTGAAGGGGGACGGTCCTTTGAGGAACTTCAGCATGAGCCCATGACGTACCGTCATCATGATCCATTCGTTTGGCAGACACGCCCTCCAAGCCTACGCATGTGCCGTGAGCCTGGAAGGCATGTTTATCTGTTTGTTTTCTGTATGTGCGGGAGAGATGGCCTTTGACCCATCTCGCGTGCTCCCGAGCAAGCTGGTCTGCCCAATAGAGGACGTTGCGAGGTCTGACTGTCTCAGGCAGAACTCGTGCGTCCTACTGCAGTTCATAGTCTGACCTAGTAGTTTGTGTTTCACAAAGGTGGGGCTCGAGTCAAGAACCAGGGCAGTCTGTGCTTTGGTACTTTTATTTTGTGTATGGATATACAGGTACTTGTTTTTATTGCACATACAGTAGATGAGTCATGTTTAGTGCACACACACATGTCACCAGCTCCTTGTAACGTTTTACAAACGAAGTCTGGGCTCAAAGAGTTCGGTTCCCGTACCACTTGGTTGGGCAAACCTGTAAAATTATGCATTAGTCCTGTTTCATCAGGCCCGAATCTGCTTCCCACCTGGGTTCATCGAAGAGGTCCTAGGCCGAGCCGTCTGGTGCTGTAAAGGCTCTCCGTCGCCAGCAGGTCTATTCAGCGGATAGTGACGTATGGCCTCCCTGGGGGGGGGGCAAAACGTTTCCTTGGCAGCCCCTCACGGAGGGCTTCCGCCTGTTTTCGCCGTTGTTCCAACCTGGCCTGGATGCGTTCCAGAGCTCCTTTGAAGAGACCTGTCGGCTCGATCGGATGTTGAAGAAAAAGAAACCTCTGGCCTTCTGGGAGGTCCGTTAAAGTCATCCACTGGTGGCGCTGAGCGACAACCATTTCCGCCATTACTCTGCCCTGTGTGATGGCTATTGTCCCCATCATGCGGAGCATGAAGTCAGAGGCCCTGCGGGCCTCCTCCAGGGCTTCTGCTGCGGCCTGTTCATTTGTTGTTACCTGGAGCTCCTGTAGCTTTTCTGCCAGGTACGCCTGCATCATGGTCGAAGCCCTGAGCCTGGTAGCACTTATCAAGCTGTTTCTCTGAAGCGTGACAGGCCTTGCTGGGCAGTGCTGGCTTCGCACCTGCTGTTGCGGGAGCCAGATGAGCCACCAGGGTCTCCTCTATCTGTGGGGCGCTGGCGAGTCCTGCTGCCTCCATCCCGGCGACATCCGGGAACCGAGAGAGCGGCAACGTCATGGGAGCTCCGGGTTCAGCCCAGGAGCGCGTGAGCTCCATCAGGAAGTCCGGAAAGATGGGCATTCTCTGCCTCGTCGTCAGCTGCTGTTTCGCATAGAAATAATTTCCCGCCAGCCTCGTAACCTGTTGGCGAGGCTTGGGGTCTGGCCACGTGACCTGCAGTGCATCCGCGGCCCTGTGGCACAAGTCGAACAGAGCAGGGACCGACGCGTCAATTCCGGCAATACTTGTGCCAGCTTCTAGGAGGAATCCACACTTTCCCCCTCGTAACCGCACTCGGCGTCCTGGTCAGACACTTTGGGCATCGAGTACTCGACCGGGACCGACGTGTCCAAACCATTTTCTCCCCCGACCTGACCATTGCATTCCAGGTCTGTGTTCTCGAGCTCCGGTTCAGGAGCGAGTGGTTCTGTTGGGCCTGTGGCTTCCTGCACCGCAGCCTTTTCCATGGCTTTGGCTAGTGCGTCCACACGGCGCTTTCTCACGACCGTCGGCATCTGGCTGCAGTGTGAGCAGGAGTCAAGGGATCCCAGCACTGTTCTCGTGTGCAGAATACCAAGGCAGATGGGACAGGCCTCGTGTGTGTCCATCACCAACAGGGAGTAGCCGCAGCCGCTGGAGCAGGGGCATGAGCGAGGGCTCGCCATCCTGACGGTTTTCTTCGGAATCTTTGTCTTCCATTTTCCCTTTTCGGGGGCCATGTCCGAGAAGCGTCGAGGTTGTTCCTAATTTTCCTTTGTTCGAAGATGTCCTCTCCGTCACGTCGCTTTTGCTGGCTAGCCTGCTACTTGTTAGCAGGGAGCGTTGTGACGCAGTTAGCGCCGTCAAGTGAAGCAGCTACGGAGAGAGAAGAAAAGCTTTGAGGTTAAGTAGAAAACGCTGGACTAGCTTTTGCCAGCCCAGCAACACGTAGGAAATTTCTTTGTACGCTCAGCGTAGGGAGCAAGCTCACCACTAGTCGAACGGTGTGACAACAGAGAAGTCCCACTAAGTTCAGGTTTTAGCGAGGTGAAGGGCAAAAAGAGAAAGTAGGATGGGCATCCGCACCTTAAGTACCCAGAGGGCGGGGTCTCTGGGGTGACCCTGATGCCCCCTGCCGTAAAGGCGTGAATGTATTCCTTCAGGTAATCACGCGGAGGTGCAATTTCCCATAGCAATAGTGTTGCACCGAGTGACTGACTGATAAGGGAACTAAATGTGTGGCTGTAATCGTCAGGAATATTGTCTGTACACTGTGAGCAAGTATTAGATGATGTATTAGAGTCTTCTTCTTCTTCTTCTTCTTCTTTCGGCTTTTCCCTTTTCAGGGGTCGCCACAGCGAGTCATCCTCCTCCATCTCGCTCTATCCTCTGCATCCTCTGTCCTCACTCCGACTACCTCCATGTCCTCTCTAACTGCATCCATATATCTCCTCTTTGGTCTCCCTCTTTGTCTTTTTCCTGGCAGCTGCATTTCTAACATCCTTCTACCAATATACCCACTGTCCCTCCTCTGGACATGTCCAAACCATCTCAGTCTGGCCTCCCTAACTTTATCTCCCAGTTGTTCAACATGTGCTGTACCTCTGATGATCTCATTCCTGATCTTATCCATCCTTGTCACTCCTAAGGAGAACCTCAGCATCTTCATTTCTGCCACTTCCAGTTCTTTCTCCTGTCTTTTTGTCAATGCCACTGTCTCCAGACCATACAACATAGCTGGTCTCACCACTGTCTTGTAAACTTTTCCTTTGACCTTTGCTGACACCTTTTTGTCACAAATCACTCCTGAAACTTTTCTCCATCCACTCCATCCTGCCTGGACTCTCTTTTTCACCTCTTTACCACATTCCCCATTTTCCTGTACAGTGGACCCCAAGTACTTGAAGTCCTGCACCTTTGTGACCTCTGCTCCTTGTAGCCTCACTGTTCCACTGGCCTCCCTCTCATTCACACACATGTACTCTGTCTTACTACGACTGACTTTCATTCCTCTTCTTTCAAGAGCATACCTCCACCTCTCCAAGTTCTCTTCCACTTGTTCCCTGTTCTCACCACAGATCACAATGTCATCTGCAAACATCATAGTCCATGGGGATTCCTGCCTGACCTCATCTGTTAGTCGGTCCATCACCAGAGCAAACAAGAAGGGGCTCAGAGCCGATCCTTGATGCAATCCCACCTCCACCTTGAAGGTATCTGTCACACCCACAGCACATCTCACCACTGTCCTGCTGTCCTCATACATGTCCTGTACCAGTCTAACATACTTTTCTGCCACTCCAGATTTCCTCATGCAATACCACACCTCTTCTCTTGGTACCCTGTCATATGCTTTTTCTAAATCCACAAACACACAATGGAGTTCTTTCTGACCCTCTCTGTACTTCTCTATCAACATCCTCAAAGCAAAGATGGCATCTGTGGTGCTCTTTCTTGGCATGAAACCATACTGCTGCTCACAGATAGTTACATCTTGTCTAAGTCTTGCTTCCACAACTCTCTCCCAGATCTTCATTGTGTGGCTCATCAACTTAATTCCCCTGTAGTTGCTACAACTCTGTACATCACCCTTGTTCTTAAAAATGGGAACCAGCACACTTCTTCTCCATTCCTCAGGCATTTTCTCACCCTCAAATATTCCATTAAATATTTGAGTCAAAAACCTCACTGCCATCTCTCCGAGACATTTCCAAACCTCCACTGGTATGTCATCAGGTCCTACTGCCTTCCCCTTCTTCATTCTTTTCAGAGCTTTCCGGACTTCACCCTCACTAATCTTTCCCACTTCCTGGTCCACAGTTTCTATTACCTCCACTCTTCTTTCTCTTTCATTCTCTTCATTCATTAGCTCCTCAAAGTAATCCTTCCATCTTCCCATCACACTCTCCTCACTTGTTAGAACATTCCCATTCCCATCTTTAATAAGCCTAACCTGCTGCACATCCTTTCCAGCCTGATCCCTCTGTCTTGCCAATCGGTACAAGTCCTTCTCGCCCTCTTTAGTGTCCAGTCTCCCATATAACTCATTGTACGCCCTCTGCTTTGCCTTAGCTACTTCCCTCTTTGCTCTATGTCCCATCTCCTTATATTCCTGTCTCCTCTCTTCAGTCCTCTCACTGTCATATTTCTTCTTGGCTAATCTCTTTCTTTGAATGGCGTCCTGCACTTCACTATTCCACCACCAGGTTTCCTTATCATCCATTCTCTGTCCAGATGACACACCAAGTACCTTCCTACCTGTCTCTCTAATTACTGTTGCTGTAGTAGCCCAGTCACTTGGAAGCTCTTTCTTACCACCCAGAGCCTTTAACAGCTCGTCTCTGAATTTCTCACAACATTCTTCCTTCTTTAGCTTCCACCATTTGGTCTTCTTCTCTGATTTTACTCTTTTTCTCTTCTTCGCAACAACAGTCATTCTACACACAACCATCCGATGCTGTCTGGCCACACTCTCCCCTGCCACAACCTTACAGTCTCCAATCTCCTTCAGGTTTCCTCTTCTACACAGAATGTAGTCGATCTGCGTACTCCTTCCTCCACTCTTATAGGTCACTCTATGTTCCTCCCTCTTTTGGAAATAGGTATTGACTATAGCCATTTCCATTCTCTTGGCAAAATCCACCACCATCTGTCCTTCCTGGTTTCTTTCCTTGACACCAAACCTACCCATCACTTCCTCATCCCCTCTGTTTCCTTCACCAACATGTCCATTCAGGTCTGCTCCAATCACCACTCTTTCCTCCCTGGGAATACTCTCTATCACTTCATCCAAATCTTTCCAAAATTTATCTTTCTCCTCCTCATCACATCCAGATGATGTAGATGATGTATTAGAGTATCAAGTATTAAATGAATCACAACCTTGCCTTCTGTACTCCCCCACTCCCCACTAATCTAATTGTGTCCTAATGATAATTTTTTTCTTACTTTGTTTATTCTTAAAAAAAGAGCTTGGTAACATTTTATATTCATCTGCACAATTACTTAACATCAATTTTTTTCATTAAGCACTCTGCATATTGTTATTAAGAAATCTGTATTTTGTATGTATTTCCTAAATCAATAAGCATTATTTGTAAAATATGGTCATTTGAAATAATAAATTGTGGCACTGAGGCAGAGTACACCTTGATCAGGTCATCAGTCCTTCACAGAGAGACAAAGGAGATAACCAGTCATGCACACATTCACACCTTGTGGCAGTTTGCTGTAGTTAACAATTAAATTAGCATTCGTGTTTTTGATCAATGGGAGGAATAGGAAACCTTCTCTAAATGGGGAGGGCATGCAAATCATGCATAAAGGAAGCAACCAAATGACCTTCTTGCAGTAAGGTGACATCTCTAAATGCTGCTCTGTAATGCCACCCAGGGCCCAACATGGACTAAGATTAAGTGTTAGAATACTGCTAAAATAAGTGGTAATAAGCCACTCATTAATAGTTCATTTGTGCAGGCCAATGAAAAATGTGATTAAAAACCTGTCTATACACAAATCCAACTCAATGATTCTTGTTAAAGCATGTTGTCAAATGTGAGTTAATTGGCAATTAAAACAACAGCAGTCACAAACAGTTGCATATCACTAGAAGTAAAACAATGGGTCTATACCCAGGAATTTTTATTTAGTTAATGTGTGACAGCTAAATGATGCTACTTGTAAAACAAAAATTAATATCACCTAAAGTGGAGTTTGCATGTTCTCCCTACAGGTTTTCTTCAGTTCATCCAATTTTCTCCCGTAAGATACAACATGGTCAGTAAGTGATTTTACATTGACTGCAGCAGTGTGTGTGTTTGTGTGCGTGTGTTTGTGTGTATGTGTGTGTGTGTGTGGTGACCATTTTGCCATGGTCGACATGGTGTATGTCTCTCACTGTGTCTCTGTGCTGTCTTGTGATGGATGGACGACTTGTCCAGGGTGTACCGGTACTCTGCCTCTCCCCACATGACAGCTGCGATAGGCTTCAGCACACACACTCAAAGGCTATCACTAACAGTCACATTTAAACACACACACAGACAATAAAAAATAAAAGCATGTGCACACACACATACACACAATAAGACATTTAAAAGTTTTAATTGATGAGGGACTTCTACCACTGATGTGATAAAAGCTCTTATCAGTGTCACAAGCACAAGGACACATAACGCCCTAACATCTGGACAGTGAGAAACATGTCAGGGGGCCTAATTATGAATGGGAAAAAAATAAGAGCATGGTGTATAATGCAAGGACAAGGTAAGAGAACCCTAATATGAATACAAGGAAAATACATGTCAGAAGAGGGGTTCTTTTCATATTAGGCTAATCTGTGTACGTACAGAGCAGAAAAATAGAAAAAAACATGTTTAAACATGACATATTTTTCTATGAGTGATCAAACCAGCCATATTCCATTACCTTTACCTGCTTCTTTCTTTTCGGGTTGCATGGGTCACTGGTGCCCATGTCCAACCATCACTGTGCGAGAAGTGGGGGACAACCTGGACATGTCTCCAGTCCATCACAGAGACACATAGAGAGATACAAGACAAACAACCATTCACTCTCTCACTCATACTCACTCATAGGGACAATTTAGAGTTACCAGACTAACATGAATGTTTTTGGTCTGTGAGAGGAAACTGGAGTACTCGAAGAAAACTCATATGCACGGAGAGAACGTACAAACTCCACCCAGAAAGGTTGCAGACTGGGATTCGATCCGGCGACCTTCTTGCTGAGAGGCAACAACTCTACCAACTACTCTACCAACTGCTGTACCATGCCACCTCATTAAAAGCTACAAAGTAGCTGGGCAAAATAAATAAATATATAAATAAATCTATATTAGTTTCTGATTTTAAAAGGTGTTAAAATGGACAATGTTTATACCTCAAAAATTATTATGCTGATTTGTACCAAATCAAATACACTCACTTAGGACCACAATTAGAGTTGTTCTGTAC
>JBBPBX010014059.1:22314-35793 GCA_038048925.1 Garcialebias charrua | reverse complement strand
TTTTTCACAAATGCACAAAACAAAACTCAGGTAAATGTAATATCTGAACCAAACCACAGGGTGCCTTAAGAAATAGTTCAACCTCTGGGATGATGTTAGATGTTAAAACTTTGAGGCTAGTGAATGATTTATGAACCTGACAAGGTGCTGGAACAGCAGGATGGCATTATTTTATTAAAGGCCTAGATTTCTTTGAAGGGAAGCGTATCGACAGCTGTGTTTTAAGATTAAAGTTGACAGGATTGTCAGATTGCTTCAACCAGAAGAACAATCACAAGCACATCCTTGTGCAATATTATGAAAGGTTATGTTTAGAGTATGTGTTGTGAATAACTCTCAACTACTGCAACATCAAATGTTTTCTCCGTATCTGAAAAAACTAGTGAAATAATATAATATAATATAATGTAATATAATAATAATAATAATAATAATAATAATAATAATAATAATAATAATAATAATAATAATAATAATAATAATAATAATAATAATAATAATAATAATAATTTTATTTAAAAAGTGCCTTTCAGGACACCCAAAGACACTTTACAACAAGAAACATATCAGAGATTGTGTAAAAACAATCAACAAGCACAGTGCAAAGATCAACAGGAATAAATTGAAATGTAAATACGTAAAGCAAAGTTAAGGATAAGTGAGTCTAAAGAGATGTGTTTTCAGAGCAGCCTTGAATAGAGAAAGGGAGGTGGTGTTTCGTAGGTCTGGCAGTAGAGAGTTCCAGAGATGAGGGGGCAAAGCAGGTGAAGGCCCTGCTCCTCATGGTGGAGAGGCGGGCAAAGGGTACATGGAGGTTTTTATGTTTATGTTTATTAAATTTGTTCATTTTTAACAAAAGAAACACAATACAAGACAATCCCATAAATGATAATGTACAAAATATAAAAAATGAAAGGTAGTAGAAAGAAGAATAAATCTTATTATATCTGCCCCTTTTTTCAAACAATCAGATTAAACAATAATAATCTTCCACCAACAGTACAAAATGACTAACTCTTTCTAATTTTCTAACTAATACAATACACATTACACTATTTCATATATTTTTTAACAAATTCATTTTGATCATTTTCTTAAATGTAAACATTGACTTGGCATTTTTAACTACATTCTCCAAGCCATTCCATAATCTAATTCCCTGGATTGAGGTAGAACGTCCCTTCAAACTAGTTCTGAATTGTGGTTTTACAAACATCTCTGTCTCCCTTAAGATTATAACAACTTTGTCTTTTAACAAAATGCATTTGGATATTTAAAGGTAATGCATTATTCTGAGCCCTATACATAACTGATAAAATATTATAATCTACCAAATCATGGAACTTCAATAACTTCAGTTGATAAAATAATGTACTAGATGGATGACAGTAATGTTTTCTAGTGATAATTCTTACAGCTCTTTTCTGTAATACAAAAATAGGCTTTGTGATTGTTTTACACGCTTTCCCCCAAACATCAATACAATAGATTAAGTGTGGAACAATGATTGTGTTATACAACAAATACAGAGCTTTATCATTCAATAGGTCTCTGACTTTGTACAGTACTGCAATCGATTTAGCTATTTTTATTCTTACAGAATTTATGTGTTGTTTCCATGTCAGTTTGTCATCAATAATAACACCCAAAAACTTCACCTCACTCACTCTACAAATCTCAACACCCTCAATTTTGAGTGGAACATCAACAGTTTTCTTTTTATTACTGAATATCATGTAATTAGTTTTTTCTAGATTTAATGATAATTTATTTATTTTAAACCAAGTTTGTATTTACAAATTCTGTCTTTATCAATTCCAACATTTGTTCTATATCTTCACCTAAACAGAAAAATGTGGTATCATCAGCAAAAAGTACACATTTAAGGAGTCCTGACACATTTATCAAGTCATTCACATATAAAATAAATAGCTTTGGTCCAAGTACAGAGCCTTGGGGAACTCCACGTGTGATATTACAGAGGTCAGATCTTACACCATTAAATGATTTATTTGTACAAATTGTTTCCTATCTTTCAAATAGCTAGATACCCACTGTAATGCTTGTCCTCTAATACCATATTTGTTCATTTTTTCAAGGAGAATGGTGTGATCAGTAGTATCAAATGCTTTTTTTTAAATCAACAAAAATGCTGACACAATATTGTTTTTGATCGACAACAGTAGTTATTTGTTCCATTAATTCCATGAGAGCCATTGATGTAGAGTTTTTTGCTCTAAACCCATACTGACTGTTGCTTAGAATATTTTGTTTATCTATAAATTGATCTAGTCTGTTCACAAATAGTTTTTCAAGAATTTTTGAAAACTGTGGTAACAAGGATATAGGTCTATAATTGTTGAACACACATTTATCACCATTTTTAAAAAGAGGAACTACCTTAGCTACTTTCATATTATCTGGAAATATTCCTGTTGAAAATGATAAATTACATATATATGTAAACGGCTCAATAACATGGCTCATTATGTCCTTTACAAACATCATATCCATGTCCACCCAGTCTTTTGATCTCTTGTCTGTAAGATTTTTTACTACATTCATTATTTCCTCTTTGTTAGTTCCATTTAGAAAAATACTGTTTGCACAACCTGTAATTGAATGGCTCACATTATTATCTACTTTTGGTATTTTAGCTGCAAGGCTTGATCCAACATTCACAAAATATTGATTAAATCCATTTACAATTTCATTTTCATCATGAACTTCATCGTTGTCTTTTACAAAATATTTTGAAATACCAGTTTTTGCTTTATGATTCTTCAGAACACTATTCATTACTCGCCATGTTGCTTTCATATCACCATTACTTTTATCTAATAATTTACTATAATATTCTTTCTTATGTTTCCTTATAATCCCTACTAATTTATTTTTATACTTTTTATATTTTTCTTCAGCGTTCTGACTTCGCAATTTCAAGAAACATGAATACAAATAATTCTTTTTTTTAACAAGCATTTCTCAACCCTTTTGTCATCCATGGTTGGTCAACGATATTTCTCTTTGTATAATTTGTTTGCACACAATTCTTTTCATACAGAGCTTCCAAGATATTCATAAACTCGTCATATGCTCTGTTCACATCATCAACATACACGTCATTCCAGTCTTGTTTATCTAGATCCTCTTTCAATTTTTCCAAAACTTTTTTTGATGTGATTATGGTCTTTTTCTTCGTTGTAACTGCTTTTGTGATGCTTTGATCATTTTTATAGATTGTGAAAACTGGTAAATGATCACTTAAGTCGGTCGTTAAAATACCACCTATCACATCCCCATTTGTTATATTTGTGAAAATATTATCAATTATTGTGGCACTATGAGTTGTAATTCTTGTTGGCTTTGATATCAACGGATACATATTTAAACTGTACATTGAGTTTATAAATGTACTGATGTTATTTGAATCTGTTTTATTTCCCATATAATAATAATAATAATAATAATAATTAATTCAATTTATAACGCACTTTTCATTACTGAAAATCTCAAAGTGCTACACATATATTGAATGCTACACACATTCATAAACCGGTGGCGGCAGACTACCATGCAAGGTGCTTTCCAGTCCTACCGGGAGCAACTCAGGGTTAAGTGTCTTGCCCAAGGACACAACGACACATGGTGCGGGTCCCGGGAGTCGAACCGCCAACTTTCCGATCGGGAGACGACTGCCATTACCACTACACCCCGGCCGCCCCTATCAATGTTAAAGTCTCCACACAAAAAAAAACGTTTTTATTAAAACTCTTCTCCAGTAGCTCCAAGATTTTATCAGTTAATATTTCTATATTTGATCCTGGTGATCTATATACACAACTTATTACTATGTTTTTATTGTTTTTGTTTATTATTTCTATTGTTATCATTTCCATAATATTATCAACAATTATTGACATTTCACTATTTAATTTACATTTGATTTCATTATTAACAAATAGAGCAAGAGAGTGTCATGTGTTCTGAAAGTTGTTAATATGAAGGGTGGGTGTAGTATTTCTTCTGGGGTGGGGACTAAGTGGATATCCTTGATGATGGTCTTGGACTATGCTTGGCCGGTGTGCGGGCCCTGGTTGGGGCCTGTTCTCGGTGCTTCCTGGCTCTGTCGGCAGTTGGGCGGGCGCTCTTGGCCGTGTCGTCCATGTGGGATTTTGTGTCTTCTTGGGCGGCGGGCTGACTGCGGTTCGCAGGGGTCGTGGCGGCCCTGGTGGGTGTGGGCTGTTGGTTCTGCTGTTGGCGGCCCTCGGGACCGTGTCCCTCTCTGGTCTTGACTCAATGGCCTGGCGGTCGGAGAGGTGTTTCTTTTGCCTCGCTCCTTGGGTGGACCTTGGCGAACTGGGGGGGGGGGGTACGCAGGGTCAGCGGGGGAGCTGACTCGCTGCGGGAGCATTGTTCCTGCAGATATTTTCTCCCCATCCCTCACCACGCACCTCCGCCCTCTTCATCTTAAATTAATACATGTAGGGAATTTGAGTCTCGGGTGTGCTACAACGGTTTTACATCTCTGTTGTTCAGAACCACCTGGGACTCAATTTTATATACACTTTAGACATTCATTCATAAACATCCTCATAAAAGTCACATATAGGGAATGGAATGAGCACTATGGTTATGGGTGGCGGGATGACATCACTCTCGCCCCCATGCCTATGCTCACTCAACATTATGCATTTAGACAATAAGGGCCTGGGTTAGAGTTGGAGTGGAGGGGAAACTGGTACAATGCCAGCCTTTGCTCCTTCTCTTTCCTTTTTAAGTACACTTTAGAACAACACTCACCAACAGTACATTTGGGGACGGGGGTGTGTGTGTCGGGGTCTTGATTTGTTAATTTCAATTTTATTTATTTATGTATTTATTTATATATATATATATATATTATATATATATATATATATATATATATATATATATTATATATTATTTATTTTTCTCTTACCCCCCTGGTTGCCTGGCGTACATTCTGGGGGTGGGCCGTCAGGGGTTGTCCTGGGATGTGGGGGGGTTCGGGGCCTGGGAATTCGCCGTGGGAGGGGCTGGCGGTGCGCTCCCTCTGGGGCTGCTTGGGCTCGGGTGTCCTGTCCTGTCGGCAGGGCGCGGGTTGGGCCGGATCTTGGATGTCTGCTACTCTCCGCCCCGGAATGAATGGGCCTACCTCCTGGGTTTGGATGTGGGCTGCCCCATGTAGGGGGCAGGTACATGTCTTGGACCTAGGGGGTATAGAGTATGCATCGGGATTATGAATGGAACGTGTCGTTATTGTTTGTCTTTCTGTGAGTGAGGGTGAGGATAAGGGTGGGTCTGAATGAGTGTGTCTGTGTATGAATGTTTAAGTGTCAGGCTAGGACTTGGACTGCCCCCTCTCTGATACATCTGAGGCTACTTAGTGTCGCGCTCCTGCCACGAGCGACGTAGTATTTGGTATTCCCTATAAATGTTGAAGTCTATGGCGAGACTCATCAAAATGTATAGATCTAGAATAGAAACGATCGAATTGGTTCTACTTAAATGATTGGGAGATCAGTGTAGATTATAGTACCTTAAGTAGTATTAATCTACAATGACTCTTCAAAGATTGAGATTTTTATCAAAATGAACAGCATGTTTGCATAGTTAAATCCATTTAAGTCTTCAACTAACATTAATCAAAACCTCTTTTGGCTGGGAGTGTTCAGAAAACAATACCAAACTTCAATAACAACAAAAGTAGCAATTAAGCAACTAGAAAACAACGTCTCAACTGTTTCAACTCACTCTGTCGTCAGATTCCAACGTGTCACACACAAGAAAAACAGGTCTTAGCTTTATAACCGATGTCAATTAAATCCTGCAGATTTAAACGGTTGTTAAGGTTAGTTATTTGTTGTGGGTTTTAGACTTAGGGTTTCTAAGTTCTAGTTGGAACGGTTTATTTTCGCAACTAATATAGTTTAAACTGTTTAGTTTATTTACTATCTTGTGCTTGGACGACCTTATTTTCTCATGAAGTCTGTGAGTTTGCGAGAACTTTGTCGTTTGTGGGGTTATTGAAATCTTTGTCCTTGACATGGGCATGACCTAACATCACCGCACACAGGTGCGGACGTCCGTCCATGGGCACGAGTTAGGATGCCATTGTTTAGTTTAAGCTGTTTGCACAGTTTATTGGGAACCTTGTACAGGAACCTTACAGGTTTTGGCCAACGTATCTCTGTATGTTTACCTCTTTCTGTGTAATTCAGGTGTGTCACAACTGTCGGCGCAGTCGCAAGTGTGTCTGACTGGTCAGACTGCGACAGGTCACTGTCGTTGTGGTGTATGTCTTCCCACTTCATGACTGAAGAGGTGCTCTTTGAGTCTGTAAGAACTATGTCATTTCTGAGTAGTTCTAGATTCAAATGCACTTGAACCAAGGTTTCATCGAAAGCTTGGCTGATAGTACAGCGTCTTTGGTGTGGGATCCTTGGACCTCCACACCTTCTTCTACCTGTGGTAGGTAGTGTGAGTTTGCCCCCTTTTGTCTGATGAAGGGTCCTCGAAATCTGCAACAATGATGTCCAAGTGACTGTCAGCGTTTGGTCGACTGTCATTTTCTGGACTCAGATGCCCTTGAACCAAGGTTTCATCGAAAGCTTGGCTGATAACTGAATTACCTGTCCCAGAGGACAGTACAGCGTCTTTGGTGTGGGATCCTTGGATCTCCACACCTTCTTCTACCTGTGGTAGGTAGTGTTCAGTGAGTGCTGAAGGTGTCAGCTCACAGAGTAGGTTCTCGTGTTGGGCCAGAGTCTGGTCCAATTGTTGAGTCTCTTCTGTCTCACCTGTATTTGAAGGTTCACTTACCGGGCTTGTGCTCTCGGTTGGGGATTCCCTTGTGACTACTGCGGTACCTGCTGTTAGACAGTCAGTGTTCTGACCTTGGGGAGGCACCTCGATCGGCAGTGGATTGCTCACTATGGCCCACATTGTCTGATCACCATAATTTATAATTGCATCGAAGCGATTTATAAAATCTTGGCCAACCACAAATGGGAATGCGTCCAGTTCAGATACATATACCAGGTGGTATAGTGACATTTTGCCAATCTGCATGTGAACCATGGCTATAGCTGTCAGGGTTGTTCCCGTCTCTGCGAGTCCCTGCAGTTCAATAGCACATTTCACAAGGGGTATTTGCCTGTTAACACCGTTAGCGGCGGTCCTAAGCTCCTCAAACAGTGTGGCGGACATAATAGATACGTCAGAACTGCCGTTCAGGAGGGATTCACGCCCAAGGACACCTTCCAGTGTGATAGGCAAGTAAGCTTTCTTAGCCATCCCCCTTTTGATAAGGTTACACAGAAACCATTTAGGTTTATACACACGTTTCTGTTTACGTGTACCTCAGTCTGTGTAATCTTCGTTGCTGTCAGCATCTTGTTGGCTGTCAGCATCATGACCTTCAGGATGCTTTTGACTATCAGCAATTTGTTTGCTGTCAGCATCTTTGGCAATGTTGACGTTGTTGTAGTCAACTGTGTGCACTGAGTTTTTGTAAAAGACAGTGATGCACATCGCTTCACCAGGTTGGACAATGTTGTTAGTGTCATTATCAAGGATAACGCCATACATTGTACCCTGTCGGTCAGTCTCTGTAATACTTAAATCTTCTAACAAACAACTTACTACCACAGTCTCTTCCGAGCGCGGAGGCGTTATGCCTTTGTTCAGGAGCATTTGTGACTCTGCACGTCTCGAACTGTGCAGTTCGAGATGCAGGGGCAGGAGGACCGTGTCTCGGGGGTTCCTGTTGGGACCAACCATCGTTCAATGGGTATCGGCGCCCATACATCAACTTCTTTCGAAGTTCACCCACTGTTAGACCTAGGTCTAAACCCATTTGGTTCGATCTACACCATCTTGATTCTCCCAGAGAGCGAACATCTATCTGATGTGGTTCATTGCTCGTCTCAGATTTGTCAATCTGAGGTACACGAGGAGTAGAGCTCCCATTAACCTGATTTAAATCACTGTTCCAGCTGGCAGCAACATCACGTTGTTTGTTATTATGAAAATCCTGTTTACTCTCGTACTCTGTAGTAGAGGGAACCTCTTCTATTTTCTGCGTGTGGGATTTGACCTTTTGACCTAGGCACACCTCTGAGGGTGTTTTGTGTTGTGTGAGCACATCACAAAACCTTCATAGCGTATTGTTTTATTTCTTCCATGGTACTCTCATTGAAATCAGCCTCGAAACGAACACATCTGCTTAGCTTAGGCCAGAGATTTGCACTGAAAAGACGTTTAAACTGTTCATATTCCTCTATGCCAGGGTCAGTTATGTCACCTGAATAAGCAGAGAGGAGCCTGTCATAGAAACACAGAGAATGTTCACCTGATTGTTGAAGGACACCCACCGCAGCTAAGTAGTCACCACGCGTCGAGGCAGATTCTCCCACTGTACGAGGTACAAGGACAGCATAACCACGGCCCGCTCGAACCCATTTAGGTTCGATCAGAGTAGACCCTCTCAGTTGTTGCACCTTTTTGAACATCCATCTTTGTATTGATTTTCTGTGAAAAATCAAGTAAGATGGTTCTTATTTTACAGTGTGCATATAAATCATCACTTTTAAGCAGTGAGTAAATTAAACTAACCAGCCTCCAGGTTTATGTGTTTCACTGTGTTTAATAAGTCTATTATTCATAGGTACCTTATTTCAGGAATTACCCTCAATGAATTGTTAAGTTAAATTGCCTTTGGGCAGTATTAACTTTATCCAGAACTTATATTTGAACAACAGCTACTAACTAACCCACGCCTGATTTCTGTTGATTCACACAAACGCCTATAAAAGTGATCTGATTCAAAAGCAATGATTCACTGTAAAAATTTTCCCAGGATGCTACCTCATCATGCCTTAAAAAGATGTTTTGCCGTTTCATTGAAACTGAATGTTATTGCATGTGACAGTCAACAGGAGAGAACAAGGCCTTCCAGCTTGTTATTTCAAATAAACTTGTATCCAAAATAAACTGGAGTGTGTATGTGTGCTCAGTAAAACATCCAAGATGTTATATCAAATAAAAATCAGTGATTTTTATTAATTAGTCGACCTGTGACAAGCTCAAAACAAGTTCGGCTATCTTTGTCTTAATTTTTTGTGAAAATCAAGACAAAAGATGCTTCATGTTTGTTATTTTAAACTTTCTGTTTAAAATAAACTGGAAAGCTTGTGTGCACAGAATTACGATAAAAGTGTTAAGTTTTATCACAATGCAGACATGTCTGCATTAATTCTGTGTAAGTGTCCTGCTATCAATATTCAATTTTTGGAACACCTGCAGAGATGGTGCAAAGAGAATAATCTTCACATGAATGTGAAGAAGACAAAGGAGATGATTGTGGACTTCAGAAGGAACAAACACACCCATGCCCCACTGAAAATAGGTGGGTCTGCAGTGGAAGTGGTCTCCAGCTACAAATACTTGGGTGTACACATGAATGATAACCTCAGCTGGAGCAACAACACCACCAGCCTGATCAAGAAAGGTCATCAGAGACTCTACTTCCTCAGACGGCTGAGACGAGCTGGTCTGAGCAGCCCAGTTCTCACCTCCTTCTACAGGTGTGCAGTGGAGAGCATCCTGTGCTCCAGCATCAACGTGTGGCATGGAGGCTGCACAGTTGAAGAGAGGAAAGCTCTGCAGAGAGTGGTGAAGGCTGCACAGAAGTCTGTTGGAGTCAGTCTCCCCACCATCACAGACATTTACACCTCTAGATGCAGGAAAAGAGCCACCTGTATCATGAAAGACCTCACTCATCCAGCACACTCACTCTTTGCCCCACTCCCCTCAGGACGGAGGTTGAGGAGCATCAAGTGTAGAACCACTAGACTGAGGAACAGCTTCTACCCTGAGGCTGTTAGACTCATGAATAAATAAAAATAAAATTAAAATAAACACTGCAAAATATCACATCATGGTGATGCTGATATGTTTTCTTGTTGCTGTGTTCATCTGTGTTCATCTGTGACCATCTGCTCATACAAACTCATGTTCGTGCTGCTGTTTATTCCCACTATATTAGGCTTAGTGTATTACTAGTTGATGTTTTTCTTAGTTAGTTCTCGATGTTATTACTGTTTTTCTCTTTCATTTGTTGTTGGATGTAACTGGGACCTCGTGTACATAATCTCGTTTTCATCTCATGTACCACATGCGGTGCAAATGACAATAAAGACTCTCTGACTCTGACTGACTCTGACTCAATTTTATATGAAAATCAAATTAAAGGATGCTGTATGTTCAACATTTCAAACTGTTCACTATTTAAAATAAACAGGAAAGCTGAAATGTAGACAGAAATACATAAAAAGACGCAGTCTTTAAAGTAACCAGCAGATAGGGATGCAAAGCTGATATGCTTTTATCAGAGCGACTGCAATTTCTATTTCTGACCGCTATAGAGGCGCTATTGTCACCCGTGAGCGTAGCCGTGGCTTAGCCGTTAGTGTACAAAAACATCCAACAAACGGATTAAAAACACCTTACAGAAAGATCTAGACTAGAGCCTTTACGTGACAATCTCTAGAACCCCGGTCTTATAACAGACAACTCGATGTGACGAACATCGTTTGGAACTGGTACTGTGATTTTTTTAAACTTTTTGTAAAAGAAAATAGTCAGTCCCATAAACCAGTTGTAGCTTCCGGTGTCACGTGACCTGGTCACATTACGTTTGGTAGTCTTACACCAACTACGTTAAAACACCATCTCGGGCGCGATGTTGACATATTCCGCTTCCCAGCTGCTTGAACTTAACAACTGCTCCATTCCACCTTCTGTTTCCATCATCAAACAACTGGGACTTCTGCGTAGACCTCGTTACATCCATAGAGGCTCTCGAAAGAAATCCGTTTATTCTCGCTCTGAATTGATTCCGTCCGGGAGACGTGTCGCACCTCGACTACGTCATCAGAACGCTGCGTCTGTAGTCCCTTGTAGTCCGCAGCGCACGAGGTGGCAAGGAAAACGTGGAGTGGACTTCAGTCTGCTTAAACCGGTTCAAAAAGCTCCTACACCAACTAGCATTAAAATAGAACTTTTCAATGTACAATCACTATCCAATAAATCATGTCTAATTCATGATCACATTCTGGAGAAAAACTTGGACCTCATGTGCCTCACAGAAACTTGGCATCAACCAGACGTGTTCAGTTCTCTGAATGAAGCTTGTCCCTCTGGATACAGTTATCTGCAGAGAGCCCGCTGCACTGGCCGCGGTGGTGGTCTGGCTGTAATCTACCGCAGTAATTTAAAATTGTCACATCTGTCTTCTCATAATTTTTCTTCTTTTGAATGTTTGGCCTTCAACTTCAAAGCCCCACTCCTGATGAACGTTATATTGATTTATAGACCTCCCAAACCGCATGTTTCATTTAACTCAGAAATGCATGACCTCCTCACTTTTTTCTGCACCTCCCCTGTAAAAACTATTTTTCTTGGCGATCTAAATATCCACATGGACAATTCCTCTTCCCCTCTGGCTACAGATTTTAAGTCTCTTTTGGAATCTCTCAACCTCACCCAACATGTGGACGCCCCTACGCACAACAGGGGGCATACTCTGGATTTGGTGATTACAGACACTGTACTCAATAACTTGTCTGTATATGACCTGGGTGTCTCAGACCACAGGGTCATCTCCCTGGAAGTGCCTTCAACTTCGCCTGCTTCTAACCCAAAACGACCTATCCAGTTCCGTGACTATAAAAACATTTCCCCTGATGTTTTGTCTGCTGATCTTCACGCCCTGACCGCTGTCAATCACTCATCTGCAGATGACTCTGTGGATTACTACAACCAATCTCTCCAGGAGCTTCTGGACCTACATGCTCCCTTGAAGTCAAGACTGGTGTCTTTCTCCCGTTCAGCCCCTTGGTACACTGGTGAGCTGCGCAGGATGAAGGCAACTGGCCGTGCTATTGAGAGACGTGTAAAATCATCTGGTCTCTCGGTACATAAGCACGCGTACAAAGAACATCAGAAAGCGTACGCCTATTCTCTTAAAGAAGCACGCTCCAAATATTATTCCAACACCTGCCCTGGAAACTCTAAACAGCTCTTCTCCACAATAACTCATCTGCTTAATCCCATTAAACAAACTCATGAGGACTCTGTTCAAAAATGCAACCTGTTCCTCTCATCATTTAAAAACAAAGTTGACACTATCAGATCTCAGCTCCACAACCTCCCTGATCTTAGTGTGCCATCTACCCGTCTGCTTTCTGGGACCCTGAGCAGCTTTGATGAAGTTGTTCAGAGTGAGGTGGAGACCATCCTCAAGAAAATGAAGCCTTCATCCTGCGCCCTGGATCCCTTCCCCTCGTCTCTCATAAAATCCAATCACTCTGCAATAAGCCCATTAATCACACAAATAATAAACAAGTCTCTACAATCTGGTCATGTTCCATTGCCTCTAAAAACTGCCATCATTAGGCCTCTTCTGAAAAAATCTAATTTGGATCCCGACATTTTTTCTAATTACCGCCCAATTTCCCACCTCCCATTTCTGTCCAAAGTGCTGGAGAAAGCAGTTGCTGCTCAGCTGCAGGACCACCTACAGCAACACTCTCTGTATGAGAAGTTCCAGTCTGGATTCAGAGCAGCTCACAGTACTGAGACTGCATTGCTGAGAGTAACAAATGATGTCCTCATGGCTGCTGACACTGGTTCTCCCTCCATCCTTGTCCTCCTTGACCTCACTGCAGCCTTCGACACTGTGGACCATAGTATCCTCCTCCACCGTCTTCATGTGGAGGTCGGTCTCTGTGACACTGTCCTGGACTGGTTCAATTCTTTCCTCTCCAATAGGCTGGAATGTGTTAGCCTTGGCAATGCCACTTCCCAGACAGTCAGTGTCTCCTGTGGTGTCCCTCAGGGGTCAGTTCTGGGGCTCCTGCTGTTTTCCCTTGTAACAATATAGGAGTTATTTGTCAGTTTACTGACTTACCTATAGTTTAGACGTGCAGGTATGAGCAGACTTTTATCTGCACAAACTTGCCACCAAGTTCACGGGGTCTCAACTTTTTCAGATTAAATCAACAAATCTAACGAGGTGATTAGCCAGAAATGTAATTTCACGCTTAGACTTCAATTTATGTTGGTCTACCAAAAAATAGACCTTTTATTGAAACTATCACAAAAATTACATAAACATTTGTATCGATATTAGCTCTGATTTAATAACTACGTTGACAAGAATTCAAATTAAAACTGCGCGAACAGCTTAAACTAAACAATGGCATCCTAACTCGTGCCCATGGACGGACGTCCACACCCGTGTGCTTGGTCCCTCATGACCACAGGGAGGTGATGTTAGGCCATGCCCATGTCAAGGACAAAGATTTCAATAACCCCACAAACGACAAAGATCTCGCAAACTCACAGACTTCATGGGAAAAGAAGGTCGTCCAAGCACAGGATAGTAAATAA
>JBBPBX010014059.1:9156-22308 GCA_038048925.1 Garcialebias charrua | reverse complement strand
TATTGGTATCCCTGGCAAAAACCTTCAGAAACTTCAATACATTCAAAACAGTGCAGCAAGGATTCTGTTGAGAGTTCGTAAATTTGAACATATTACACCCATTCTCCATAACCTCCATTGGCTTCCTGTCACCTACAGAATTCAGTACAAAACTGCTCTCATTACCCATCAATGCTTGCACGGCACTTCACCTGACTATCTAAAGGACATTCTTGCACCATATTCATCCACCCGGTCTCTACGATCACAGAACAGTAATTTCCTTCATATTCCTCGGACCAAATTGAGGACCATGGGAGACCGAGCATTCTGTGTGGCTGCCCCCCGCCTGTGGAACTCCCTCCCTGATGACCTGAGAGCTCCACAGTCACTGGTTGACTTTAAAAGCAGCATAAAGACCTTTCTTTTTAAGCAAGCCTATTCTGCCTCCACATGATTTTATCTTTGATCTTAGCTGATATCATTATTGATTTTACTTGATTTTATCACTTGTTTTATTTTATTTATTTTTTAAGCAAGCCTAATCTGCATCCACATGATTTTATCTTTGATCTTAGTCGATATTATTATTGATTTTATTTGATTTTATCACTTGTTTTATTTTGATCTTTGCTTTGTTACACTTTGTAGCACTTTGAGATTTTTATTAATGAAAAGTGCATTATAAATTGAATTCATTATTATTATTATTATTAAACACCGCGGTTAAGCAGTCTTTGACGATATTACATGCATAGAAACGAAACAAAACAAACAAACTGTCAGAAATGTGTGAACAAGATGAAATCTGACGACCAGCAGTCTATCAGAACCAACGATATTGAACACGATACACAATGGACCAATCACAGCGCTTAATGCAGCCTCAGCACCGGGAATGCTAACTTAGCTTACCAAGTTCTGGACACTTTTTCACAAAATAAACGCTCAAAAGACCACAGAAAAAATCTGTTAAACGTACCAAAACACATAAAGGCAAGCCCCCGCGCCTTCCTGAGGAAGACAGCACTTCTAACCGTTTAAAACAACGGACTCTCATCAGAACCGAAGTCGGAACCAACTTATAGTCCGGTCCAAATGCAGCTGAGAGCGGACTCTCCGAACCACAAAGAACCCACGTTGTAAACAGAAATAGTACACAGAAGCAGCCCGACAATGTGAAAATAGCACACAACAGTAAACCGCAGATGTAAGAGAAGAAAAAGAGTGGCGGAGGGGTGACACGGCGGTCACAACAATGAAAAATGCATGCAGCGTGCAACACGTTATGAAAACGTCTCACAGACACAGACGAAATTCATCCCTAGCAGCTTCAAACAGACGTTCAAAATTGAAACAAAAATAATTCCTACGTAAAATGACGCAAACAATGCAACAAAGCAATTTCCCAACACTCGCCAGCCAGAATTATCTTCCCAAGTCCAAAAACAAGGATAAAACTATGCCAACAACCGTTACAATAGACTACAAAAACACAATTAAATAACCGTTCAGAGAATCGGACGAGCCACCAAAATGTAATTAAACACTTACGGGCACCAATATGTAATTAAACACTGTGTGGTGCCATCACTTGTAAGGGATATAATACTAGTCAGTTTGCTGATTAGTACAATATTCCAGATGAAATATTTGAGCAGATTTTATCTACATAAATCTATCATCAATATTCACGAGTTCACTCTTTTTCTGGATTAAATTGCTTAAATGTGACTAGACAAAATGTAATTTCACGAGAGACGTCAACTTATGTTGATCCACCATTAGATGGACCTTTTATGGAGAAAATCATAAAAGAACATTAAACATTTGTATCGAGATTAGCTCTGATTTAATAACTACTGTAGACAAGAATTCAAATTGAAACAAACAGACAAGTTAGGTTTAAACTTCCTGCTAGCACATTTACTTAAAAGTTTACTGGCTTTGGAAAAACAAGAATAAGGAGAAAGAAATGGAATGAAAGCTAAGTTTAACAGAAGTTAATTATTTTGAAATGCAACAGGGTGACACTTTTCCCAAACGAGTCCGGCTGGACTCCCCGAACGTTCAGCATACAATCTACGACTCTTTACTTGGTAACGAGCACGTCTCTTGGAGATAAGAGCTGAGAAGTTGTGGACACTTAACGGACTGTGTTGTCCAATAGACGTCCAGTTGCACTTCAGCGCGTGTATAACTGATTCAACGATACGAGCAAGAGCGCCTTTCCCGGCAGGAACCAGGCCAATGTCCTGACTGGGTTTCAAAATAAAACTTTCAGAAAACAAATTCTTTCAAAACAGGAATGAGTGGGTTACAGCAATGCTCTGCTGTAACTCTGGTTGAGAAACGTAGGTCTAATTGACATTTGACCAAAACGTTCCACCAGTTTCCAGAGAAGAACCAAGTTGTTCAGTTTAGTTCTCCCTTTCACACTGAAGCCAAAACGGGAAGTAAGAGTTTTATATGGAAGGCGGAGTCTGCCCACTTCCTGAATGGTTATTGGCTGTTTTAACAAAATAAACGGATTTACTTAGCAGTTCCCAGATTTGGAAAACTCTGAAGGACACTTACATATTGTTTAGACCAATGGCCAGATGGAGCTTGTTAGTACAGTGAATATTATGGCTAATTCACAGACAAAGCAGAGAAGGAAGTTAAAAGTTTTACCCTGAACTGTGCCATAACTTTCAAGCATGACCGTACTGCCTAATAAGCCAGCATGAGAGTAACACTCATGTTAATAACAGATCATCATTAAATGACAGAAATATACTGTTGATCAATTCTGAATTAACACAAATTAAAAGGAAGTCTTTTCTGATTGATTTGTGTCTCCTAATTCAAAATAAATATAACAAAAATAGTGTCCACTTGTCTCCTTGAGAGCTCAAGAAAAGTGTAACACTCAGAGTTTCAGAGAGATGTGAAGAGGTTTAAATCCAGTAACGGACATGAGGTGCTGTATCACTACAACTGTATATTATGTCCATTTTGTGTGTAAGTTGTTTCATTGATTAGTGATTTGTCATCTCCTGAGTTCCTCCAAGTTTTTCAAGATCCTTCAGCTCTTTTATCATTTTAGGCTGAGCCCCTTCATATGTTTTGATAAAGATGTGGTGTAGATGAGATGTAGCGAAGAGTAGGATCTGAGAGAGCGAGAGGGGATGGAGATTTGTACGAGGTCAGATAGATAAGGAGGGGTGAGGCTGTGGATAGCTTTGAAAGTGAGAAGTAGAATTTTGAAGACAATGTGTGATTTAACCAGGAGCCAGTGGAGCGGCTGTAGGACAGGAGTGATGTGATTATAGGAGGAGGTTTGAGTTATGGCATGGGCAGCTGAGTTCTGGACCATCTGTAGCTTCTGAAGAGATTTGTTAGGGAGGCCATAAAGAAGGGAGTTGCAGGGAAGTCACAAGACTGTGCACAAGGATGGCTGTGGAGCAGGGTGTGAGAGAAGGGCTGAGACGGTTAATATTTTGGAGATGGAAATAGGCAGATCGAGTAACATTGTTGATGTGTGAAGTGAAGTAGAGAGTGGTGTCGAGGATGACACCAAAACTCTTGACCTAAGGTGAGGGGATAGCAGAGAGTTGTTAAGGGGGATGAGAAGATGTTCTGATTTTGAAATAGAGTTTTTGGTATAATAATAATAATGAATTCAATTTATAACGCACTTTTCATTAATGAAAATCTCAAAGTGCTACAAGGGTAGAAGCTGTTCCTCAGTCTAGTGGTTCTACACTTAATGCTCCTTAACCTCCTGCCTGAGGGGAGCGGGGCAAGTCTGGACCATCTCAGGTGGGGCAGGTAAGCAGGAGCCAGGAAGATTGAGACGTGATCAGAGAATCCTAGGTGGGGGAGGGTTCGGCTTTGTACGCATCTTTTACGTTCGTGTAAACATGGTCCAGCGTTTTGTTTCCTCGTGTTGGTATGGCAAAATGCTGATAAAATCTTGGCAAGTAGTCTTTTAGATTCATTTGATCAAAGTCTTTTCTTGTTAGTCTTGTTCTGAAAGTTTTATTAAAATGTATCCAGTGGTCCATGAGCTACTTGGTATGGCTTCAGACACATTATGCAAACGCACATACATTATTCTGTGCCTACAACTTTTAGTGGCAGGCAATAAATATCTTTCACTCCAGAACCATCAGCGTTCTTTTGGATCAGAGACAACTGAAGCAGATGAGCATCATGAGCAATTGACTGAAGGACTCTTCACATTTAGCCTCCTTTTCAAGCCCTTGCACAGTTTCATGACACACTCAGATCCTCTCCAAAGCACAAACTTTGGTTTCCTCACACTTTCTGGAAATCACTCAGCAAAGCCTTTGCTTTGACAGCCTACATATGAGCAGACGAGGCAGAGTGTGCTGGCTTATCAACCATTTAGCAGCCGATGTCCTGTGGAGTGAACGGCCGTATCATGATAAAGTGTCTGAAATGTGCACATTCAATTACAGGTCATAGGGCAGCCCGTAGATCAGCACGCAGCATCCATCACCGCTGCTATTGATTGCCTTGTGATAAGTGTATGTGTTGCATGTGCACTTTGTAGGTGTGTGCTGCGTGTGTGTGGGCATTTATTTTAGTAAATGTGTGTGTGACGAAGCCTGCATGATGATGGAGGTAATGAGTAGTGAGCTGTTTGAGTGGAAAACATCATTCCACTTTAGAGGCACAAAAATCAACTGCCCAAAGTTAAGAAATAGAAAATGAATAAAAATGAAATAACCTGAGGCAGCCTTTCAATAGTGAAGTAGCTGCCTGCGTTTTTAATTTCTGAAGGCCAGTTCAGCTGAGTAGACAGTTGTCGTCTGGATTTTTAACAGACTATTTTTTATTTGTCTCTGTGTTCATAGAATTTAGTTTTATGGGTGTTTAAGCTGAGCCAGTTTTTTTTTTTTTTACTTCCAGCAACTCAGAGGCTCCAGACACTTTCAAAAAACAAAAAGTTTAATTCTAATTAGAATGATGAACTATTTGTTAATCTGGGATGAGTTAAAGACAATTTAAACGGTTTCCACCATAAAACAACTTCATCCTCAAAAACTTTATTGGAAATCATAAAACAATATTTGTAGATGTTTATACCTAGTTAGTTTTGCATTACATGGTTATCCCCATATAATTATTATAAAGTGTTTTACATTGAAAAATGCTATATATAGCTGTTGATTTTTGCACATAAATTATGTTAAATTCCCATTGAATGGGAAATTGGCAGCTGTGTAGTAGGTTCATAAAATAGAATTCACAAAGAGTATCTATATATATTGGTTTTAGTTTTTAGGTTTTGTTAGCCCAGCACACCTCTTTTACTGGGTCATTATTTGCAAATGACAACAAATGACATCAGTTTTGTATTACGTAAATAACTACCTCAATATTCTTCTTCTCACTTCAACGTTTCCCTCTTCAGGGGTCGTCACAACGGGTCATCCTCAACCATCTCACTCTGTCCAAACAATAACCTCATTATGTAGTGAGGAATTTGGTCAAGTGTTGGAAGGAGGCCCCTCAGACTTTAAACTACAAATGCTAATTGATTTTTATTGATTTTATTTTTTTTTCAAACTCAAACACCTGGTATATAGCAAATGCATTTGCACCTTGTATATATTAGGTACCAGATAGAAAAATACAAAGTCCTATCTCTGTTGAGCCATGCATACATACAGCCAGGGCCAGATTTAGGAGGATGGGGGCCCCTGGGCTTGAGTCAACATGGGGGCCCACATCTTTTTTTTTTTGTTTGTTTGTTTTGTTTCAGATGATGAGCAGAAAATGACTGAATAGTAAGTTTTTACTAGTATTTACTAGCCACCACTAGAAGAAGAACATGCTAAAGACTTTCCCACAGAATGTTGTGGACGAGATGTCAAGCTCTAATGGAGTACCTCTTGAGATGTAATTTTTAAACCTAATTCATAATCCTACCTTATTGCCTTCTCTGTCTGCTTGAAACCCATGTATTTTTCCATTTTAGTATAGATTTTTACAATAAAGATGTATTAAAAATATCTTCACTTTTATTATTTAGATATGCACAACGTTCATGTTAAAGTTGCAAAACATCACACTGTGATCTTTGGAACTGCTTTTACAATAAACTAGAGACTTGAAATTTATTTGGTTAAATTTTGTCCTTACATTTTAAAGATTTGTCTTTCATTAAATTTTAAAACATAAAAGTATTACTTATTAAATAGTCAGTTGGTCTGCAAACACCTTGGGGTCCTCCTAGAAGAGCTGAAGAGGTGGATTTTGATGCCTGTGTCTCTCTGGTAAAGCTGCTTCCCCAGTGACACAGAAGCAGAAGATGATGGATGGATGATGGATGGATGGTGAAGGAGGAGACCATCACACAGCATGAGTGGTCAGTTCAGTAGAACACCTGTTTGCTTCAGATCAGCTGTTCAAATCTCTGCATGTTCTAATAAAAGCTGCACCAGGTCTTTCAGCTGAATCTCTCAGGGGTCACAGTTGGACTGTCGATAACTGAAAACTGTCCTTTAAGAATTTTTGACTGTTTTTGTCTGACTTCATCCTAGAACCAAATATATTATAATGTAATAAAAGTTGAGCAGATTCTGGTAATCTTTTATTAGGATTCATTAAAGATCAAATGCAATTTGAAAATTTGGTTAAAATTTGTCCTTAAATGTTAAAGGTTTGTGTTTAATTAAATTTAAAAACATAAAAGCACAACATATTAATTACTATACATTTATCTATCTAAATACAGATACATAATACAGGTGTTTTTTTTAATTGCTAACCATCTTTAAAATATAATCTGTCAAAATTTAAATGTTTTGATAGATGTATAGAGAAGAAAAAAGTACAGTGATGAACTATTAAAGGCGCTATGTGTAACTTTCTGTAGAGCACAGAACTTAGAAATATTTTCAACAGGCAAAGCATTCTGATCCCTCCCCCTCAGAGCCATATATGGCTCTGCCCCCCTTGCTCTGCTGAAATTCAAATTCAAGCTCTGTTTTTATTGGCTGATTCAAATTCAAGCTCTGTTTTTATTGGCTGGTTACAAACTCTGTTTTTATTGGCTGGTTAACGGCGGGTCACTCTGTGTTTTTAGTGTTTTTATAAATGCTGATAGAGAAGCAAGGGGACTATAGTTTTTTTCAGAGATTACTTTGTCTAACACCAGTCTGTCAGTAGATAGTGACAGAGTGAAGAAATATGTTAACATATATTGTTAGAAAAGTTAGACTGCACTACAAAGTTACATAGTGCAGCTTTAAGCAATTATTTGTCTGACTTTACCCTGGAATCAAAGAAACATAATTTTTCAACAGGTGAGCAGATTTTAATAATCTTTTTCTTACGATTCTTTAAAGCTTCAGTATGTAATTTCTGGAACACGCTGGAACTTGGGAAAATTTTGAACAGAGACACGTTTCTGGTCTCTCCCCCTCAGAGCCATATACAGGTAGTCCCCGACTTACGAGCGAGTTCCGTTACAACGAGGCGCTCGTAACACGTAAATCTCGTAAATTGGAACGGCCGCCACGTGTCTCGTAAGTCCGGAATTTCGCTCGTAAGTTGGAACGGTTTTGCTAGCGCGACTACGAACACTCGTTTTTCATCGAAAAACTGCTTATGAGTGCATAAAAATGATCGGAAACGTGTGTCCACATGTTTAGCTAACGAACTGTGGTGAAAAAACACAGAAAAACTCAGTATTTTTTGCGTTTTTTCCAAAAATTCGCCAGCTCGTAAGTCCGGAACCTCGTAAGTTAGAGCGCTCGTAAGTCGGGGACTACCTGTATGGCTCTGAGGCTTGCTCTTGCCCTAGCTCTGCTGAAATTCAAATTCAAGCTCTGTTTTTATTGGCTGATTCAAATTCAAGCTCTGTTTTTATTGGCTGGTTACAAAATCTGTTTTTATTGGCTGGTTAACGGTGGGTCACTGTGGCTTTTTAGAAATGCTTTTAGAGAAGCAAGGGGACAATAGTTTTTTTCAGAGATTACTTGTCTAAAATCAGTATGTCAGGAGGTAGTGACAGAGTGAAGAAATATGTTAAAAATATATTGTTAGAAAAGTTACATACTGAACCTTTAAAGGGATTAAATAAAAAGGGATCCAGTAAAAACAGTATACAGTATCTAGCTATTTGTCACAGGACGTGTTGTCCATGATGAGAGGACTGAGCATAGTTAAGGACTTTTAGAAAAAATAAGTACTTCCCATGTTGTAGGGGGAACATATTATTTTAGGTGGCTGAAATAATCTGTTCCCCCCTTGTAACTTTGGCAAATAAATAGCAAATGTTTTCAAATGTACAGGACATATTGTCCATGATGAGAGGACTTAGCACAGTTAAGGACTTTTAGAAAAAAGTTAGTAGTTCCCATGTTGTGTGTGTGTGTGTGTGGGGGGGGGGGCAGATTATTTTAGGTGGCTGAAATAATCTGTTCCCCCCTTGTAACAGTTAAGGACTTTAAGAAAAAATAATGTGTGCACATTATTGTGGGGTTGGGGGCAGTTTATTTCAGATAGCTAATAATATCAGGTAACTTTGATAAATAAAGAGCAAATGTTTCCAAATTGTCAAGGATAGTTGTGTGTGATGATTGAACCTAAATCTCAAGATGCTTGAATAATCCCTGCCACATGTGGACCAAAACATTACAGAGTTTGAATTTTAAGGCTGAAATCTTGTGTTCCACGTACTTTGTTATTTCTAAAATCTTTTTTCTCTCAAATAATGTAAAAAACAGACATTAACTACCAAAAAATAGCAGCTAGAAAAAAAATTATCCAGTCATATTTTTAATTTGAACGAGATTTAGTCTACCAGAAAGCCTACACTTATCTTTGCAGGAAGTTTTCTTGTCCTGCTATCAGCTAGCTTCCATCCTTCAATATTGGTAATACAAATTATAAATATATATGATGTTTTGGTGGCTGACTGATACTTTGTATTTGTCAGGCTAAAGTGAACATGACCAAATCTGAAGATTTTTCGATGATTAAAAAATATATATATAATACCCCACCTACGACCAGGTTTATTTATTTGGTGGAGGTTTTATATTTATTTATTTATCACCTGGAGCTGTCGATTAAAATGAAAGTTATAACCGTGACATGATAGTGTGGACTCGTTTTACAGAGAAATCTATCAGATGTGCCTTGAAGATGGTCGGATCTGCCTCTCGGGTTGTAGTACGCGCTCCCGACACAGGGGGGGACAGATTTTAACGGGGGAACAGAATTTCGCACAATCAAACCGCGCCATTAGTCGAACATCCTTCGGGGGCCCCGAAGCGCCGGGGCCCCGGGCTGCAGCCCCGATAAGCCCGTTCAAAAATCCGGCCCAGTGATAGATTCATGAGATTCTTTACAAATAAAAATATTTCAGCTAGGGAGAAAATTCAAACAGTCCTTCCTACTATTTCCACCAATACCCGGTCCGATGAGGCAGCTTTAGAAATGTCATTAAAACCAGATTTTCCACATTTCCTGCTTGCTCTCAACAAAGACGGACACTTTTTCTCCCTCTCCTGCCTCCCCTTCTGCTTTTTGCTCTTGTCCTGTGAATATTTCTCAGAGCCTCTCTTTACACATCTTCTGAATCATAAATTATGGATCTGGTCAGCTGGTTTCTTAAAACAATTGATAAAATTTCTCAACAAGAAGACAAGGTGCAGGAGAACCCTCATGCCCAGAAGGGACATTTGCAGATGGCTATACCATGGATTCCTGGGGCGAGTGGAAGATGGTGTCTCTCTGTATTGACTGTTGAAGATGTTGAAGATGTGTATATCAGAGTCAGAGTCAGAGAGTCAGAGAGTCTTTATTGTCATTTGCACCGCATGTGGTACATGTGATGAAAACGAGATTATGTACACGGGGTCCCAGTTACATCCAACAACAAATGCAAGAGAAAAACAGTAATAACATCTAGAATTAACTAAGAAAAACATCAACTAGTAATACACTAAGCCTAATATAGTGGAAATAAACAGCAGCACGAACATGAGTTTGTATGAGCAGATGGTCACAGATGAACACAGCAACAAGAAAACAGATCAGCATCAGCATGATGTGATATTTTGCAGTGTTTATTTTTATTTTATTTTTATTTATTCATGAGTCTAACAGCCTCAGGGTAGAAGCTGTTCCTCAGTCTAGTGGTTCTACATTTGATGCTCCTCAACCTCCGTCCTGAGGGGAGTGGGGCAAAGAGTGAGTGTGCTGGGTGAGTGAGGTCTTTCATGATGCAGGTGGCTCTTTTCCTGCATCTGGAGGTGTAAATGTCTGTGATGGTGGGGAGACTGACTCCAACAGACTTCTGTGCAGCCTTCACCACTCTCTGTAGAGCTTTCCTCTCTTCAACTGTGCAGCCTCCATGCCACACGTTGATGCTGGAGCACAGGACGCTCTCCACTGCACACCTGTAGAACGAGGTGAGAACTGGGCTGCTCAGACCAGCACGTCTCAGCCGTCTGAGGAAGTAGAGTCTCTGATGACCTTTCTTGATCAGGCTGGTGGTGTTGTTGCTCCAGCTGAGGTTATCATTCATGTGTACACCCAAGTATTTGTAGCTGGAGACCACTTCCACTGCAGACCCACCTATTTTCAGTGGGGCGTGGGTGTGTTTATTCCTTCTGAAGTCCACAATCATCTCCTTTGTCTTCTTCACATTCATGTGAAGATTATTCTCTTTGCACCAGCTCTCCAGGTGTTCCACCTCCTGTCTGTAGCTGGACTCATCATTGTTTGTGATGCATCCCACCACCGCTGTATCATCTGCAAACTTAACAATATGACAGCCTGGAAGTGTGGCTGTACAATCATATGTGAGCAGAGTGAACAGAAGGGGGCTCAGCACACATCCTTGAGGAGAGCCAGTGCTGAGGGTTATGGTGGAGGAGGAGAAGTTGTGGATCTTCACGGACTGTGGTCTGTCTGTTAAGAAGTCTAGTACCCAGTTACAAATGGAGGGGCTTAGTCCAAGTGTAGATAGTTTGTCTATCAGAGTTTGGGGGATCATGGTGTTGAAGGCAGATGTGAAGTCCACGAAGAGCAGATGCACGTATGAGTCCTTCTGATCCAGGTGGGTGAGAGCAGTGTGGACCACGGAAGAAATGGAGAAATGTATATGTAATTGGATTTATGATTACAGGATTTTTGCATTTTGGAATTGATGGATACCTGGCACATTGACCAATTTGGAAGATGTAGGGAGCAGTTCTGGCAATTGTGATATTGCCTGCCTTGCGTGAAGAAATGTATTGTGCTTCTAGCACTCATGCACAGATGCTTTGTGAGCTAAGCCGTAAGCTGGACGTGATCTTTGAGAACCGCAGTCCACTTGTGGCTCCTGAACTCGCTGGCATGAAGGAATTGACCATGGGCCAAGATGGTGTAGAGGCAGGGCAGCCGGCTCAGGACCGGAAGGTCCCAGGTTCGATCCCCGGTCACTGCATACCTCGTTGTGTCCCTGGGCAAGACACTTAACCCCAAGTTGCTCCCGGTAGGACTGGCAGTGCCTTGCATGGCAGACTACCGCTACCGGTGTATGAATGTGTGTATGAATGGGTGGATGGCTGGTACTGTGAAGCGCTTTGGGGCCCCTCATAGGGGGCTTGAAAGCGCTATATAAGTAAGCTCCATTTACCATTTACCATGGAGAAGGCTATAACCACTGCATGATGGAGTGACCACAAAATCTGGCTGTTTTGGATCGCCAGTGAGAGGTACAAGCAGAATTTTGAAAGCAGATTAAATAAATCAAATATGGCTTGTCCCAAAACAATTAGTGTTATGTGAATCTGGCTTCCCTGCTTGGATAACTCATCTCAAATTTCTCCTGGAGGTTATGTGAACTAGAAACTCTGCTTAACCTGTCCTGCTCCCTTCCTGAGGGCTTCTGTGGAACTATATCAGAGCTGCTGATACTTTGTACACTGTACCATCTCTTATCAGGAGTATGGAACTTTCTGGCAGTGTTTATAGACAACTCATCATCTTTGTTGGCCTCCTTCATGATGTCATTATGTGCTGTTTATGTGCAAGGTCTTTTTTTCTTAACTCTCAGACTGTGCCTCAGCCAGGACATGGTGTAAGATATTTTTTATTTGTGTTTTTACCTCCCTTCCCCTCATGTTTTCTCTTTTCCATACTTTTGTCTGTTTGTCTGTCTAAAACAGGTCTCACTTGCAAATGAGTCTCTGGGGCTCAATGTGATTAATCTGCATAAATAAAGGTTGAATGTATTTATTTTTTTTGACTTTTTTTGTCCTGTTGAGTTCAATTCTAAAGATCAGGTTGGCTTCGAATTTACCGTAGTTAAATTGTCACAGTTTTGGATGTTAAAGCCCTGGAATAGAATGACATGAGGAGCCCAAGTTAATTAAGATATTTTAAGAAAACAGAACAGCTTCCGGGGCTGCAAAAGTCTTGGAAACCTGCTTGAGGAGACGCAGAGATGAAAATCTCAAGGAGGACCAGACACGACATGAAGTTCAACAATGGCAGACTGAAGAGGTAAAGGAAACAGACCCAACATGAACACAGGGCTTCCACTATTCATGAAAACAGATTCATCTGATTTTTACCTGAGTAAATCCTGAAGTTCCAGGAGATTTTTCTGTCCCAGTAAATACTCAGAACTTAGTGTCTTATGGGGCAACCAAAGGATTGTTGCAGTGAGTGATTTAACACTTGACCGTGACACAACTGTGTTGTTTGATTTCTCAGAGTGTGATTAACTGAAACCCCCTAAATAATTTCCCAAATTTGGATCTGCTTATTTGGTCTCTGATGGATGATTACGTACCACAGAGTTTTAAGGTTGCTTCCATTAAACCTTTATTTAAGAAGCCTGATCATGATTCAGGAATTCTGGTTGATTATAGACCTATATATAAACTAACATCAACTTCAAAAACTATTTAGAAAATAATTGCTAATCAATTTTCTGAACATCTGGACAGAAATAATTTGAGTTTCAGTCGGGGTTTGGATGGTGCACATCATAGCACAGAAACTTCACTTGTTTTTGTATTCTAATGGCCTCTGACAGTGGACTTGTTTCTACAGTAGTCCCTCGTTTATCGCGGTGGAGCCGTACCCTGAAGACCCACAATAAGTGAAAAACTGCAAAGTAGGAATAGTAGTACAAGTGGTTTATGTTAT
>JBBPBX010014058.1:0-44293 GCA_038048925.1 Garcialebias charrua | reverse complement strand
ATATATATATATATTCTGATTTATGATGCACCAATGCGATTAAAAATTGATTTTCGATTCAAAAACTATTTTCATCCCAGGATCGATTTTCGATTCAGAATCAATTTTCGATTCTGAAACGATTTTTGATTCTGAAACAATTTTCTATTGAAATCATGAAAAGATTAAACTATAATGTAAACAAATAAAACATTTATTTAAAACAATAATGTATGCTTGTAGCAAACATTAATAATGTCAAATAACACAGTACAGGTAGTCCCCGACTTACGAGCACATCGACATACGAGGTTCCAGACTTACAAATAAGCATCTCATAAAAAAAAATAAAAAAATAAAAAATTATAAATGAATACAGTACATGTACAGTACTGTACAGTCACCAAGCACTTAGCCTATCCTAACATAGTTTTTAAAGATGAAGGAGTGAGTTGAATTGTCTCCCTTTCACATAAAGTGAAAGTAGCTCCCTTTATGTGAATGGAGCCTGCTGGGGAGGAGGGAGACAATTCAACTGACTCCTTAACTGTGTTAGGATAGGCTCAGTGCTTGGTGACTGTACAGTACTGTACATTTATCTATTTATAAATAAAAAATATAATATATATATATTATATATATTTTTAATAAATAGATAAATGTACAGTACTGTACAGTCACCAAGCACTTAGCCTATCCTAACACAGTTTTTAAAGATGAAGGAGTGAGTTGAATTGTCTCCCTCCTCCCTGCAGGCTCCATGAAAGGGAGACAATTCAACTCACTCCTTCATCTTTAAAAACTGTGTTAGGATAGTCTAAGTGCTTGGTGACTGTACAGTACTGTACATGTATTCATTTATAAATAAATAAATAAATAAAATAAATAAATAAAAAATTGTGATCCTACTTACGAATTTTCGACTTACGAACGGCCCGTAGGTACGGAACTCGCTCGTAAGTTGGGGACTACCTGTATAAATAAATACAGCAGCCTGAATTGTGAGCAGATGGGTATATGAATAGAATGCAGCAGCTTTAATCGGGTCCCGGAGGTCACTGGTGCCTATATCCAGCAGTCACTGTGCGAGAGGCAGGGGACACCCTGGACAGGTCTCCATTCCATCCATCCATCCATCCATCCATCTTCTTCCGCTTATCCGGGGTCGGGTCGCGGGGGTAGCAGCCTAAGTAGGGAGGCCCAGACTTCCCTCTCCCCAGCCACTTGGAGCAGCTCCTCTGGGGGAATCCCAAGGCGTTCCCAGGCCAGCCGAGAAACATAGTCCCTCCAGCGTGTCCTGGGTCTTCCTCTGGGTCTCCTCCCGGTGGGACATGCCCGGAACACCTCACCAGGGAGGCGTCCAGGAGGCATCCTAACCAGATGCCCGAGCCACCTCAACTGGCTCCTCTCGATGTGGAGAAGCAGCGGCTCTACTCCGAGTCCCTCCCGGATGACTGAGCTTCTCACCCTATCTCTAAGGGAGAGTCCAGACACCCTGCGGAGAAAACTCATTTCAGCCGCTTGTATCCGAGATCTTGTTCTTTCGGTCACAACCCAAAGCTCATGACCATAGATGAGGGTGGGAACGTAGATCGATCGGTAAATTGAGAGCTTTGCCTTTTGACTCAGCTCTCTCTTCACCACGACAGACCGGTACAGCGCCCGCTTCACTGCGGACGCTGCACCTATCCGCCTATCGATCTCACGCTCCAGTTTTCCCTCATTCGTGAACAAGATCCCGAGATACTTAAACTCCTCCACTTGGGGCAGGACCTCCTCCCCGACCCAGAGAGGGCATGCTACCCTTTTCCGGCTCAAGACCAGGGCCTCGGATTTGTCTCCATTCCCTCACAAACAATTCAAAATACAAAAGTAAACTATATTGCATAAACATTTAACCAAAAAAAAAATACTTCACAGTCAATCATATTGCATTCATCCATGTTTCAAATGTGTATGGATGGATTTTGTTTAAAAGATTTGTTTGGTAAATCTTTTAAACAAAAGCCCGGTTTATTGGAATCCCTGGCAAAAACCTTCAGAAACTTCAATATATTCAAAACAGTGCAGCAAGGATCTTGTTGAGAGTTCGTAAATTTGAACATATTACGCCCATTCTCCATAACCTTCATTGGCTTCCTGTCGCCTACAGAATTCAGTACAAAACTGCTCTCATTACACATCAATGCTTACATGGAGCTTCACCAGATTATCTGAAGGATATTCTTATTCCATACTCATCCACCCGTTCGCTGCGGTCACAGAACAGTAATCTCCTTCACATTCCGAGAACCAAATTAAGGACCATGGGAGACCGGGCTTTCAGTGTGGCTGCCCCCCGCCTGTGGAACTCTCTTCCTGACTGTCTGAGAGCCCCACAGTCTGTGGTTGACTTTAAGAGCGGCTTGAAGACCTTTCTTTTCGACCGAGCATACTCTACCTCCTCATGATTCTACTTTTGATCTTAGCTGATACTGTTATTGATTTTAATTGTTTTATTATTTGTTTTATTGACATTTAATTCTGTTGCTCCTTGTAGCACTTTGAGATTTTCATTAATGAAAAGTGCGTTATAAATTGAATTCATTATTATTATTATTATTATCTATCTATCATCTTTACCCGCGCGTTATCCTTATCGGGTCCTGGAGGTCACTGGTGCCATATCCAGCACTGTGCAAGAGGCAGGGGACACCCCGGACAAGTCTCAAGTCCATCACAAATAATTCAAAATACAAAAGTAAACTATATTGCATAAACATTTAACAAAAAAACAAAAACTTCACAGTCTTAATCATATTGCATTCACCCATATTTTAAATATCCAAGGAAGGATTTTGTTCAAAAGATTTATTAAATATATTTGGTAAATCTTTAAAACAAAATCCATCCATCCATCATTGATTATCTTTATCTTTACCCACTTTTTTCTTATTGGATTGCAGGTGCCCATATCCAGCAGTAACTGTTCAAGAAGCGGGGGACACTCTGGACAGGTCTCAGTTTCATTACAGAATACAAAAGTAAGAGTGTAACAGGTCAAAAATTTAACTCAAAATAAAATACAGATTTCACAGTTGTTGTTTTTTAACCATATTGCCAACATTTGCTACATTTTCAAAACAAACTAAATGTGAAATGTACAGACTTCAGTCTCAACCATGTTGCATTTGGTAAATCTTTAAAACAATATCTGAAACAAAATCTCAAAACTTGTGCATGTCTGTATAAAAACACTTCAGAACTGTAATTTGTAAACCATCTAAATGGTATGATGTAGAACTCTTTTTAATCAGTAATGACTAGATTCTTTTGCAGAAAAATGAGCTGATCAACATGGTCAGGAGTAAGAGTGCTGCACTGCGCAGTCAGTCACAATGTCTCCTGCTGTAGAGAACACTGTGCCAGGGATGCACAGGTAGTGTTTAGTTATTTTAGACAGTAGAGGAGACTGTCCCTCATGAAATCTCCACCAATGGAGAGGGTCTGCTGAGAGAGTCAGTGGAGGGACTTCCAGGTACTTCTTCAGCTCTTCTTCAGCTGTGGTTCTGATGGATTTAGTGGGCACACTGACCTGGTGAAATGTCTTTCCTAAAAGATGAACCAGTGCTGACTTTATTTTTGGAGGGGGACCTTCATTTTGGCTTGGTGCTGGACCCTGGCTGTGTGTGTCATCTGGCCTCTCTTCAACAACAACAATAAAAAAAAAACAGGGCTGATTTAGAGTGTAACACTGCATGAATTTTTCAAAAACAATTTGGAGTTAGAACAAAAAGTTGGCATATGTCTATTGACGTAAAATTTTCACCTATTTTTGCCAGACCTACTCTGAGCAATACTGCAGCCATGACTGGTTCTGAATACTGTGGTTAAGCTAGCCGCCTCGTTGGAAATAGTAAAGCCAGACGGTACTCGACTTTGACTTGGCGTCTTTACAGGAGACAACCGCTCTCCCCCTTGCACTGCCTACTACTGCAATTACTTTTCAAAAAGAGACATATTTAATACTTTTTTACCTGTTTCCTCTCGTACTGCTGTGTTCAGTCTTCTTTTCATTTAATTTCTCACTTCCCGCCGCCACTCAGTCAGAACTCAGTTGTAAACAATGCTTCTTCTTCTTCTTCTTGATGAGTTTAATGGAGGTTGGCAAAAATCTATAGGTGTGCATTACTGCCACCAACTGGTAAGGAGTGTGGACCACATCACTACCGGTACATTGTGCTGCATTCAATGTTGTCGGAAAAAAGAATTTCACATTCGTAATGTCCAGCTGGGGTGGCAAACAGGGTGGTGTAACAATATAGGAGTTATTAGTCAGTTTACTGACTTACCTATAGTTTAGACGTGCAAGTCTGAGCGCCGATCAGGTAATTCTTTTTATTCGGGGAGGGATATTAATGAGAGTTTTGGATGATTTACTGTCTTAAAATGATATATCGCTGACGCGACTGGTAATAAGCCGACATAGCAGCTAACAAACATTAGCCGAGTGTCCGGAGCAAACACGTTGCTAATGATGTATTTTTAAATTATGTCTGCCGATCAGGTAATTCTTTTTATTCGGGGAGGGATATTAATGAGAGTTTTGGATGATTTACTGTCTTAAAATGATATATCGCTGACGCGACTGGTAATAAGCCGACATAGCAGCTAACAAACATTAGCCGAGTGTCCGGAGCAAACACGTTGCTAATGATGTATTTTTAAATTATGTCTGCCGATCAGGTAATTCTTTTTATTCGGGGAGGGATATTAATGAGAGTTTTGGATGATTTACTGTCTTAAAATGATATATCGCTGACGCAACCGGTAATAAGCCGACATAGCAGCTAACAAACATTAGCCGAGTGCCCGGAGCAAACACGTTGCTAATGATGTATTTTTAAATTATGTCTGCCGATCAGGTAATTCTTTTTATTCGGGGAGGGATATTAATGAGAGTTTTGGAAGATTTACTGTCTTAAAATGATATATCTCAGACGTGACCGGTGTCAGGGACTCTTGTTAGCCAAGATAGCTTCTAAAAATATTAGCCGAGAGCCCGGAGCAAACACGTTGCTATGTATGCATTTTTAAATTATGTCTGCGCCATCAGGTAACATCTGTAATTTTTTTATTCAGGGAGGGTTTATTAATGAGAGTTTTGGAAGATTTACTGTCTCAAAATGATATCTCAGACGCGATAGGACATGCTCCGCCATTATTATTTAAATGCACGTTGGAGCGTGCCTTCCCGTTGTCACGTCAAGATGACATTTTGCGGAAATGCGCAGATTTTTAGGGGCGTATCCCAGAGAAAACAACTACCATAACTTGGAATAAAAATTTAATATATTTATAATTTATTATGCAAAAACGACCAGAGCTCAATGATATAAGATATATATGTTCTGACAAATATTCAAATTTACAAAATCATGTCACAATACCTTTAATTGCCTAATTTTTGTTATGTTGTTTTGTTTTTAACTTAAATGCACTATCTTAAAGTGCTCTTTACTGGGGGTGCTGTGGTTTAGAGGTAGGGTAGCCGACTTGGGACCAGAAAGTCACAGGTTCAACTCCCCGCCATGCCCACATGTCATGGTGTCCTTGAGCAAAACACTCAATCCCTAACTGCTCCTCCCAGGCGCCTGCATAGCTGCCCACTGCTCCACCTGGGATCATCGCAGGTGTGATGAGCTAAATGCAGAGAACCAATGTCATTGTACGAGAACATACAATGATGTCATCAACAAATAATGATGTCATCAACGTACAATGACAACACATCACACTTTCTTTCTTCTTATGGAATAATTTCATAAAATTCTTAGGCCAAAATCGTTCGGAAACCAAACACGATAAAGAAACTGATCAAACTGAATTATGTTGAGCATTTTAGTGAAGTCGTAAAAAAAAAAGAATGGCTACTTTTATTTGGCTCTTAGCCCCCATCCCACTGCATAAAAAAAGGAAAGAAATACAGTAATTTAAAAACACCTGTGCTCCTGCTTTTTTTAGATGAAGCGGCTGAAGGTTTGTTCGTTCTGACACGACGACTCTGACCTCGCTGTGGAACATTGTAGATCATTCTCGGAAGCATCAGCAGCTCAAGTGTTTATCTCACCAAACATCCTTGGAGGCACAAACAGGCGCTGAAGAGACGAGAAAAAGGAAAATCTCCTTCCAAACCTCTTAACAGGAAACAGTTTGATGGGTTTAATTATGTCAGACCTCAAAACCGCTTTCATTTATACTAAAAAACAACAACACTTGTTTTGTTATTTTCTTGTTTCTATAGAACATGTAAACACTCTTGATTGGTAAATTGGTGTTTTATTGCTTCGATAAAACGACCAGCACAGATGTTTTATATTTGCACACAAATCTCAACCTTCAACAGAAAACTAAAAACATTAATTAATACCTTTTTGGGGGCGGGGTTAGCATCTTTTGTCTCTTTCAGGTGTCGAGTGTTTGTTCTGAAAAAAAAAAAAGGCACAGGAAAAACATCCGCTTAATGTCAACATTTTGGGAAAAAGTTCAGATTTTCTGCAACGTAACGATTTAAGGAGAAGGTACGCTGATGAGACGAGTGTTTTTTCTGGACTGGATTTGACCGGGGAATGAAGTAAACCTGAATGTTTTTGTTGCGAGACATTCAAGTGGAGTTACACTGAGGAACAGAAGGGGGTGTTTGGTTTTCTTGTCCGAGGCAGCGCAGTGTGACGGATCCTGGAGAGTGAAGGGAGATGTTTTAATTCATCACCAGGGGCGGAGCCTGGAGTAACTAATGGTGGCCTTGGCCCCATAGATTAATCTTTAGCTACCCCAGTCAGTTGAAGAAACTACTTTTTAGCTAAATAGAAACTAGACAGCATAGTTTCCTCAACTGATCGAGGTGGTCAGTTTACATATATACAGTGGCAGCCATCTTGGATTTTGACATGGCAACCCGATTTTTGAAAGGAACTTTTTTATGACTGGATGTAGCCACACAACAAAATGCCAGTCAGTGCCATACTTCTTTTTCAAGTTAACCAGCGCACAAGATGGAGGAATGACGACGAATTGTCAAACCCCACCTTTTCGCTCTACGACGAGGGACAATAAACAAGGAAGATGACCTGCGAGCAACAATGCTGAGTGTGGATCTCAAAATGTAACCTGAAGTTCGATTAACTTTTTGTCAAGTTTCTTTAGATTTTATCATAAAAAATTGAGCTCCAAGATTTCGGTGGTCAGGTACTCGAGCATCGCCGCCAGGTTGACGGGAATTTGTCCACGGCGCCTCCTTTTCAACTTATTTGGGATTGACTATGCATATGAATAGACAAGAAGTTGAGATATGTCCATGAAGCACTTTCAGATAGACCATAGTCCTGATAAGATGTTCTTTATTTTCTTCAGGCAAACTGTTTTTTCTTGTCAGCCTTTTGTCCTGCTGGTACTTTTCAGATCCAAAATGGCCAGATTTATGGGCAAAAGGAATGTGCGATATTAACGGTACTGTACACGGTAGAAACAATCGACATTTAGCCTACGATAGAGATCTGTATTCTACCGGCTAACAGCAGTAATGCTGTGTCTGACGTAAAATCAGAGTTGTCATATTTAATTGTTACTTTTTTTAGTTTAAAACTGTGCATAAGTGGTGTTAAGTATTTTTGTCGAGAGCTAAGTAGCAAAGCTACAAGCTAGCTATGGCCAGCTTGCCGTAGTGTTGCCGTATTCGGACACATGCGCAAAACGCTGTGTTCCGTCAAAATGTTTTTGTTTTTTTAATCGAAACTTAAATTAAGCGTAGGTCAGCTTTAGAGAAAACTGCTCTCTGATCTGTGAAAAATACTCTGTGTTGTGTGATTTTACTGCAAGACCCTCTGGCCAAAGCCACAGAGGAAACTGGTCGCCATTTTGTGTCAGCTCTCCTTAAAGGGAGACGCCCACTAGAGGTTTGGAGGGTGAAGTGTTTTCAGCTGTTCATTTCTTGAGAAGACTGGAAACTGTTAAGAGTTCACAACATATTATTTTGTTTAAACATATGGCTAAAACTACATTCGATATATTTTACACTGCTTTGCACTACAAGAAAGAAGCCTAATGCTTGATTTGTTTATTATTTAAAAACTCTTTGGACCTAGTAATGGAATTTTTTAATTGAGATTATTTTGTGGTATAGCAGTTTTCAAAATAAATGATGGCAAAAGAACACCCTATGCTTTTTTTCATTCCTATTGCAAGTTTTATACCAAAAACATATTGTCATATATATCGTTATCGCCACCCTTCACAATACATATTGTGATATGAATTTTATGCCATTTCGCACATCTCTAATGGGCAATTCACTTGTCTTGTTATGAGCCTTCTTCAAGGTCGACTCCAACATGCTGGCGAGTCCTAGAAGCCGTAGGTGGCCTACGATTCTCACAGGTGGCTGTCTGTCTGGGAGGAGTCAACGAGGGACAGGACAGCCTCCAGAAACCATCTTAGCTCCAGCAAACTGGTTGGTCCAATTAAGGTGTTTACTGCTTGGTGGGGAAACAGTTTACTGGAACTCCGCTAACTGATGATGCCCTCCGGATAGAGGGTGAAACATTTCTGTTCAGATGACCCAACTGAGAATTATTGGATTTGGTACCTGGATGACAGAGCACGAACTTTCTTGCTAAAACTTTGTCTTTTACCTCAGAGCTGTCAAACAATTCATCCAGACGCAACTATTATGGGTCAGCGCCTCCTGATGAGCAAAACACTTTTTCAATCTGTCGAGAATGAACCGACCTGAACTTTACATCGGTTTGTTTATATGTTGATGATGGTTTGATTTTATAAACAGTTAAATAAAAACAGGTGTGTGTGTGTGCGTACACACCACACAGTGTCTTTCTCTTAAAGCGCAGTCAGAGCAACGAGGAAGCCAAGAAGAGCCGACGGTTATCAGCCACTGTAGGAAATTAAAGGGACGGTCGGGTGTAAATATGCAGATTGGTGATAGAGACCTCTCTTACTGTCTGTCAAACCCCACCAACCCCCCACCACCACTACAACATACACACACCTGGAGTCAGGTAACGTGTGTAACAACAGATGGGCTGAGCAGGATGATTAATCTCTGTGACATGAATACCAAATCAGAGGCTGAAACGTGTTTGTGTGTACAGGATGATTGAGACTGTGATGATAATGACGGTGTGTGTGTGTGTGTGTTTGTGTTGCAAACAACACTCCTGCATGCGATTAGATCACATTAAAAGCTAAACATTGTGGGGTTTTTTTGTGTTTTTTTGTTTTTTACTTATTAACCGCAAAATTTCTGGATGAATTTAGAGGTTCTCGAGTCACAAAGACGGTACAAAACATAAAAAAATTAAAAATCAAAGTCATAAAACTAATTCACTATCTTTTTTTTTTTTCAATTTGAAAATTTCAGTTCCCATTTTATTGATGAAGCCCTTTAAACCTATGAGTGCTTCATTCATCAGGTCAAGGTCCCATCAGGGCTTTTGGGCAATATATGGGGAGGCGATTGGCCCTGTTGGTTGGCCAAGTAAAACAAATGCTGGTTTAAAATAGCACTACTGTATTATGTTATTAGAGCCCGATCGATATGGAAATTTGGGCAATCGGCGATACCAATCTTGAGAGGGGGAGGCTAGTGCAAATAACTGATATTACAGTACTGGCTGGAAATTTTTGAGCTTTGTCCATACCCAAGATTGTAAGAAAACAGCTACTTTTAATCATGTTTTAACACGTGAAATCTTGAAACAGTCTTCCTAACGTGTGCTCACGTTTCCTCACTAGCTCTCTAACGAGGCGCGCACATTTCTCCCCGCTCCCTTTTCTCCTCCTGCTTTTTTGCTCTCTGTCTGTGTATCGGAGCAGCTCCTGTTTTTACACATCTTCCCAAATGAAAACTACTGTTTTGGATCTGACCAACTGGACTTTCGATGTAAATTACAAAATCTTTCCAACAAAGCGACAGGGTCCTGGAGAACCCTCATCTGCTCGGACGAGACACATGCAGTTGGATAAATCTCTGGGGGTGACGTGTCTACCTCTGGCGTCCTTTGAGGACGCAGAAATTGCATATAATTGGAGTTAAGAGAACAGGTTTCTTTTGGAATAATCTGGATCCTGGTTCATCAACATGCAAAGAAGACGGTCGCAGCTAATTNTTCAAAAGATTTACCTGACTAAATAAAGGTTGAATGAATGAAAAAAAAGTTGTACTATTATGTTATTAGAGCCCGACCAATATGGACATTTTGGCAATCGCCGATACCATCTTGAGAGGTGGAGGCTAGTGCAAATAACTGATATTACAGTACTGGCTGGAAATTTTTGAGCTTTGTCCATACCCAAGATTGTAAGAAAACAGCTACTTTTAATCGTGTTTTAACATGTGAAATCTTGAAAAAGTCTTCCTAACGTGCGCTCACATTTCCTCACTAGCTCTCTAGCGAGGAAACGTTTCTCCCCGCTCCCTGTTCTCCTCCTGCATTTTTGCTCTCTGTGTATCGGAGCAGCTCCTGTTTTTACACATCTTCCCAAATGAAAACTGCTGTTTTGGAACCTGACCAACTGGACTTTCGATGTAAATTACAAAATGTTTCCAACAAAGCGACAGGGTCCTGGAGAACCCTCATCTGCTCGGACGAGATGCATGCAGTTGGATAAATCTCTGGGGAGCTCCTGTTTTTACACATCTTCCCAAATGAAAACTACTGTTTTGGATCTGACCAACTGGACTTTCGATGTAAATTACAAAATCTTTCCAACAAAGCGACAGGGTCCTGGAGAACCCTCATCTGCTCGGACGAGACACATGCAGTTGGATAAATCTCTGGGGGTGACGTGTCTACCTCTGGCGTCCTTTGAGGACGCAGAAATTGCATATAATTGGAGTTAAGAGAACAGGTTTCTTTTGGAATAATCTGGATCCTGGTTCATCAACATGCAAAGAAGACGGTCGCAGCTAATTTGGACCTCGTCAGGCTGTTGTCTATGTGAAGGGTTGGTTCATGCTTTGAGGACTCAAAATCAGCTGATTAACGAGCTAAGCCGTAAGTTGGAAGTGATTTGAATCGCAGGCCACCTGCAGCTTTGGGACTCATCAGCATGGAAACCATCTTGAATAGGCTCATAAGAACGGAGCAGCAGAATGCACCCTAATCTGGCCATTTCGGACCTTGGAAGTTATCAGTACAGACTCAAAGGCTGACAAAAAAAATAGTCTGCCTGATTAAGTCAACAATTGTGGTTTATCTGAATCTGTCTCCCCGGCTGGTCTCGAACAGTCCGATTTATCAATTTCTCCTGGAAAATGTGTAAACTAAGGAAAAGCTTCGTCTATCGCATCCACCCCCCCCCCCCCTTCAGTGGAGGCTTATCAGAACTGTGCCGGATGACCATCATCTTATCAGGACAATGGACCATATGTTAGTGCTTCATGGACCACTTTGTCGTAAATGCATATGTAAGGTGTTCATAAATGTGCTTGGCTGGCAGAGTTTTTTTTTAATGCCTTAAATCGTGTCCTGTTAGGACATGGTGTGAAGAGATCTTTTTTGTAATGCCACTATCCTCTCCTCGTGGCTTTGTCCCTTTCTCTATCTAAAAATATATTCTGAAAAGAATAAGAAGACCGCGTTATATAGCAGCAGCTTTGTGCCCTCCGTCCATCTTTCGGACGACTGTACAAACATATTCTTGTTGTATCTCGGTGCAATGACAATAAAGCTTAGTCTGATTCTGATTCTATACTCCACTATTCACCATTAAGTCATCAAATGTGTTGCAAAAGTACAAAGAAACTTCCGTTCCCGGCATTTTAGTGGTGACAATTAGAAGTGTTTATATTGGTACGTAATGGGCTAATTATCACGGATATGTCCCCAAACATCTATACTGGCCTAAAATATTGGCCCATTGATATATCAGTCAGACTCTACTAGTTATCTAGTTATCTGTCCCGAGTCCGTTACATGATGTGCCCTTCTTCGAACGCTCGCAGCATAAAGCAAACTTATCCATCGTATGAGTTTTGGGTCCTAGAGTTTTCAGTGCCCACTCAGGAAGACGAAACCAGAGATGCTGAACTCTGCTCCAGTTGTGGAGTCCTCCATTATGGCTACTGGGAAACATGTTTAGAGTAGAATTGTTGTGTAATCACAGTGTTTCTCCTGGCATTGAAAAGAAAGAAAACATTTGGGAGTAAAACTGCAGAACTTGGATACATTAGATTACAGGTAGTCCTCGACTTATGATGGAGATCTATTCCTACACCGCGTCGTAAACCGAATTTCGACGTAAGTCGGATCACACGTACATACTGCACCTTATACGTACAGTACTGTATTTTACCAAGCACTTAGCCTATCGCCTATCCTAACACAGTACCCTACATAATTATCAAAAAACCCATACATTTGGGAGCCATAATGAAGGGAAAAAGAGTTAATTTCCTACTGGGATGCTGGTGAAGCAGTTTCCTCCGTCCCTCCTCCATACAGGTATTCCCCGTCTTACGAGCGCTCTAACATACGAGGTTCCGGACTTACGAGCTGCCGAACGAACAGTAAATTTGTAAAGAACATTCAAAAAATACAGCATTTTTTTGTGTTTTTAGATGAAAGTGTGTTAGCTAACCATTTGGAAACACGTTTCCGACCATGTTTATGAACTAATATGAACGTTTTTGATGAAAAACGAGTGTTCGTAGTAGCGCTAGCATAAATGTTCCAACTTACGAGCGAAAATCCGGACTTACGAGAACACGTGCTTCGTGTTCCAACATACGAATTTTCATCTTACGAGCACCTCGCAGGAACGGAACTCGCTCGTAAGTCGGGGACTACCTGTATTCTCCATTCATTTACAACATAAAACTGCCGTCAGACGTCCAGCTCGGTCCATCCTCCGTATTCGTTTACGACGTAAAATCGCGTTCACAGTACAGTTTTGTTTTTTGAATGTTCAGAGGACCCGACTTAGCTTTTTTAGAGAGTACAAGGCAGAATTCCTCCGCAGCTACGTTTACAACGTAAAACCAGAAACTGCGTAACTCGGCTTTTCAAAATAAATTTTCAATATATATATATATTTTTTTTTTAATGGGAGATGCGTCGTAACCGCGAAACGTCGTAACTCGAGACCATCGTAAGTCGAGGACTACCTGTATAATGTTTTAGAACCATTTGCTACTTCCAGCACTTCTCCAAACTTAGCAAACTAAGACGCTAGCAATGAGCTAACTCATGGTGCAAGGCCTGTAAGGAGTGGATGAGGAGGATAAAAAGCAGGTTGTCACGTGGAGGATTTTTGCTGACACCGTCTGCTGCGTGTACCAACTCTAACTGGAAGGGTGACTTGTCTTATAATTCAGCTTCTGCTACCTGCAACTGCTAAGGTACCTATTTTTATTGTTGCCTGTCGATTCAATCTTCTGAGGCTACAAAGCACATAAGCCACATTTAGGTAGACTATGAAAACAACTGTATTTTAGTGGCCGGCTTTAGGTTTCATGTTATTCAGGTTTAATTTTATGTTCGGCACAAAACATTCTACTGGTTTGGCGTTTTTCATGTGTAAATAAGTAAATAGTTCATATTTTAGTAAAATGTGTGTTTATTTGTGAAGATTTACTACACTTGGGCTAGAACATTTTGCTGAAGTCTGTAATACTGTATAGTGTATAATAACTTTCTTGTGAAAATAAACTATCACAGACATTAAAGGTAGAGATGCTAATTTATTTAAAGACCTCGGGGTAGCCACATCTATTAATGCCAGTCAGCAAAGAGTCGCTACTTTTAAATAAGTAAAATATTTATTTGAATTTATTTTGTATAAACAAATAAGTAAATAATGCATTTACCCCCTCAATACACCAAAAAGGACTTTTTGACTTTTTTAGTTTTTCTTTTAATTACAGTCTGGAGTTTTGGGAAGACCTCCTGATCCAGTAGCTGAAAACAAGGCTAAGTCCTTTATTGGTGATTGGACATGTATCACAGAGCGAGCTATTGTAAAAATCAACAGTGTAGAGTCAGATGGCAAGTTTCTTTCAGATGCTTCCTTCTTCAGGGGTTGCCACAGCAAACTCTCTTGAAAGATTCTGCAATTGTTTTACGTCTGATGCCATTCCTGACGCGCAACCTTGGCTCAAACCCGCAACCTCAGGATTACAAGACCGTGGCACTGACCACCAAGCTATAGTAGCCCCTAGTATAGTTAAATGTCAATAAAAATTAAAAAAGCATTACTGAAAGGAATGCGTAATTTTATGATACGATATATAGGGGAGCAAAAATTGCATTTATAATGGGATTTCAATGTGGTTGATTTCCCCCCAAAGGACCACCAGAGGGCAGTAATGTCCCTGTGAGCTTACAAAAACGTTTGAAACAATTCTGGCAAAATACTAAAAAATTTCAAAGATTTTCAGGCTTTGTCAGGATTAGTAGTGTTTAAATAAATAAATAAATAAAACTTCAAACAAAAATAAAAGTGTGGCTGTTTTTTTCTTTGTGAGATGTTCAAAGCATTAAAGACGTTTCAGATCTATGTGTAGAGACTGAAAGCTTTATTCACAGGTACACAAAAAGAAAAAAAAAATACCACTTTTCAGTATTGCATTTTTACCATATGCAAACGAAACGTATAACCATAGAGCGCAGGAGTGAAAATAAATCAAACGGCACAGAACAATACGAGGAAGTGAAAAGACAAGTCGGGTCCACCGTGTTGTTTTTCCAGATTGATACACTCTCCGGGCCCCGTTTATTCAAACGACTCACCTCTTCAAAATCAGATGCTTGGAGCTTGTTTGATGAGTGCTTTGAGCTGAATGTGTGTTATTACAGGTATTACATGAAATTGCCGGTGTTGGGTGAAGGGGATTATGATGCTTTTGGGTCAATACTTCCTCTGAGGTGTTCGGCTGCGGCAGCTCAGGAGCGATTAGACCTTTGTCTGTCAATCTGACTTTAGAGGGGGCGATTATCACACACACAGAACACGCACACACACGAGGTGATTGTAGCCATCGGGCACTTTCAGTGCGCTGAGCGGCGTCAGATCCATTGGGACTTAGGCCGTCCCACGTGCACACGTTTGGTTGAACAAAAGGTGGCGCGGTGAGATTTCCGAGCTGAACTCATGACTCATGAAGTTCCTGCAGAGTTTTGTTGTACGGTCATAAACTATGACTTCCTGTCCATTTTATATTCATTTCAGACTGATTTCTAATAAACTACAGTAAATTTTTTAATGTGAAAACCGAAGATTTGGTAGCCTGGTTAAAACCAGACCCTTGTCCTTCACTTCGCTTTGTACTAGGGTCTGGCATTTCTCCCATAGACAACGATTTCTCCGGTCGATTTTTGACTGGACCAATCAGAGAAAACAAGGCGGAGTTTTGTTAGTTTAGCCTGGCGAGGTCTTCAGATAAATAGCTCAGAAACCACTCGGTGGATATTTTTTCTGCTACCAGTGTGTAATTATATGGCTCTAATTTACTGACTGTTGGCCTGGATGAAACATTTGAGATAAAATTCGATTTTTTATCATTTATTTTCGTAGCGCACCCGAGGCTGTTTGGAAAATGTCAAACCGAAACAATTTAAATCCAGCAGATTTGACCATTTCGTGAATTGATTTAGGAACTGTTAAGCTCAGGAACACTTCTGATATAACGTCAGCTAAGAAATATATTTTTTCTCAGCAAAGAAATAATAGTTTTTTACCTTGTTTTCTTGAAAATTCCTTCGTGGCGGCAGCCATTTTAACTGACGACGTCAGTCGACGTCGTTCAAAACTCCGCCTTCTGTTCTCTGATTGGTCCGGTAATCCGCCTTCTGTTCTCTGATTGGTCCGGTCAAAAATCTACCGGAGAAATCGTTGTCTATGGGAGAAGTCCCAGACCACAAAGCGAAGTGAAGGACAAGGGTCTGGTTTTAACCAGGCTAGAGATGGGCAAAAAGTGAGAGCGTGTCGTGTTTTCTGCCGTTTCAACTAGAGCTGTCCAATTTTTTTTTTTTAAAGCTAAATCTGTATGAACTGCAATCTTTTAAAATGCCTCATTTTCTTGTTTTGATATAAATATACTCAGTACAATTATTTTCCTGGACAAACTTTTAATAAAACGTGTCATTTTATGAATCTTTTGCAGTTAAGTGCTGAATTGCACTAAAGACGGGGACTCACTCACTGCGACTGGCTGAGAGACTAGAGTGCAAAATTTAAAAAAGGTGCTTCTTTACAGTCTCTTTAACTCTGAGTGTTTAACACATTCACAGCCCGAGCAATGGCAAAACACGGAGGTAAACAACCACAGCCCTGTGAGATCCACCTTAACCCGACCCGGACCGCATGCAACATGTAACGTTAAAGCTGTACGTGTTCAGCAGCATTGTAGAGGTACTACTGAAGGTTTGGTCTGGAAAAGACTTTGCTCCTCCAGAAGGGACTTCCTCGTTGCATCAAAATCACTTCACATTGTTACAGTTGTGTGGACTCTAAATGTTCAATGTCCTTTAAGTCCCTTCTAGACATGCGGATCATGACTGTGGTTAAATCCTGTAGAAGGCCACTGAATTTTCAAGAAGCAAGAGTCCAGTTGTCTTCTATGTAACCACTCAGGATTCCTGTACACCAACATTTTCAAAAGATTGCAACTGTTGGGGACTACTGGTAATTGGAGACAGAATTGCAACAAATGTCTACATTTTTCACTCGTGACACATTTGCATGCAGGCATAACTGCAGAAAATCTATAAGCTTATTCTTCACACAGTTTTAAATGTGTCTCAATAAAAACATTAAGATATGGTTTTATTGGTCCCCACACCCTCTCATGGTTGTCTTACATTTCTTGTAGTTTTTTTTCCACAAAAAATAAATATAGATGACTTCCAGGTGTGCTGGATAACTGAGACTCATGCCAAGAGATTGAGAAACGCATGGACGTTTTGGGACATTTTGGAGATTCCCTCAGGGAACACCATCTAAATTTTTTGTGTGTCTTTACCTCTGGATTTATGTATTTTATTGTGCCCTTTGCTTGTTGGTTTTGTTTTACAACACTCTGATTGGCTTGTTGCTGTTTTTAAGGCTTTATAAATAAAGTGATATGGTATGACATGATGCGGTATGTATGATACAATATGGTATGGTATGATATGGTATGGTATGATACGGTATGCTATGATATGGTATGATACACAGTAAAAAATAAATCTGTAAAAAAACGGAAAATGTCCTGGTAATTTTCTGCCAGTACATTCTCCGTTTTTTGCAGATATTTCCGTAAACCCTAAAACTGATTTTCCCCGTAATTTAACAGTTTTTTTAATGTATAATTTACATAAATTTCTGTTAATCTAGGGTGCCAGGTAAATGGAGTCCTCTTTCGCGCTTCTTCTCAAAGGTTCTTGTTCCCAGGGTGCTTTGCGCAAAAATAAATAAATGGAGAAACCCTGTAAAAAATGATAACGGAAAATTCCTTCACACTTCCACAGTACATTTACCTGTTTTTTTACGGAATTTTTTTACAGTGTACGGTATGCATGATATGGTATGATTTGTTATGGTACAATATGGTAGAGTATGATATACAGGTAGTCCCCAGTTTACGACGGTCTCGAGTTACGACGTTTCGCGGTTACGAACGCCCTCCCATTGAAACGCATTGTTTCAAGTTACGTGGTTTACGCGCCTTTACACCAGAAAATACTGAAACAAAACTTACTGAAACGAAACTTACAGGAGGGAGGGAGAGGGAGCTTGACGCGCGCTCAGTGGAAACTTACAGGAGGGAGGGAGGGAGGGGGAGCTTGACGCGCTGGAAACTTACAGGAGAGACCGGAGCAGAGGAGGTCAGGAGGGGCTAATATGCTAACTCTGGACTGCTGGACCGCGCGTGGAAATACAGAGACCTTATTTTTTGGAGCGGAGGTTTACGAGGCAGAGGCTACAGCTGAGCAACGAGCTAACATGAGCTAACATGCTAACAGACGTTGCTGTAAACGCTGTGGACCGCGTGAAGCTGCAGGAGCTCGGAGGTGCACGAGCTAACATGCTAACAGACGGAGGAAGAATTGACCAGCTCCCAGTAAGAAATTAACTATTTTTTCCCTTCATTATGGCTCCAAATGTACTGTATGTGTTTTTTGATAATTATGTAGGGTACTATGTTAGGATAGGCGAAGTGCTTGGTAACTGTACAGTACCGTACATGTACGTGCGGCCAGTGTGTATGTGTATTTCGACTTACGATGATTTTCGTGTTACGAACGGGCATAGGAACGGAACTCCGTCGTAAGTCGGGGACCACCTGTATTATGATATGGTATGTATGATATGGTATGGTGTGGTATGGTGTGGTACGGTACATATGATACAGTATAGTATGGTACAATATACAGTAGTATGATATGGTCCGATATGGTATGATACGGTAAGGTACGGTGTGATACAGTATGGTATGGTATAGTATGTTGTAGTATGATGAGTTATGGTATGATGTGCTATGGTATGATGCATTATGGAATGATGCGCTATGGTATGATGAGTTATTGTGCAGTATGGTATTTTTACCAACAAATCATCAGATACAGAATTTAGTACATTTGTATTCTCAAGACTTAAAAACTGTATTTAAAAATTAGCTTTTGTTACCTATTTAATTAGGTGGCATTACCCAATAAATAAACTTTATTATTCTGATTTAAATACTCTCTGAAAGGCAGCAGTTTGTCTTTGAGCTCTATACACAACTGGCTAATTATTAATTAGCAGGATTAATGAAATAATCTAAATGCTATTAGGTTTATCTGCCACGATTACATTATATTTCAGTTTTTCAAGCTCCTTATTTTTCAACCTATTAATATGCTTTTTAAAAAGTCTCTTGTATTAATACTGTGCAAGCTGGAGTGGAGTGATGTTATTAGGGGGCCCGGTCGGACTCACAGTAGGAGCCGAGCTCACTGGGTACGCTGATTTCCACTTTACTTTTGTGTGGGCTATAAAAAAAAGAGAGAAAATTCCTGAGCCTAATGGGATTTGGTGATAAGAAATTACCAGCGCCGGGTCCTTCTCTTTTGTCTCTCGCTGGGTGTTGAGAAGCTGAGCCAATAAGAGGGAGCTCAGGGCCACGGTTACCTTAGAGACGAGAACACAGGCCGCGGCGTCGCCATGGTAAACCGGCGAGCCGTTTGTCAAAGTTCTTTACTGTACATGAATAGACGGAGGTGCCTGGTTCAGTTTGTTCCTTCACCTGCAACGGCAAGCGGTACGCCAATGTCCCCCGTCTCTGAGGGGTCTGAATAGTGAATGTTCATAGATTTGGAGATGAGTGTTTTTCTGAACTGGAGTTGAACAGAGAATGCAAGTAAACCTAAATGTTTTTGATGCAAGTGGGGAGAAATTACACTATGGAGAAGAACAGTGGGAGGTTTTTCCAATGGTGGCCTTGATCACCATAGACTAATCTTCAACCATCTTAGTAATTTGAGAAATACTTTTAAGTAAATAAAAACTAGAAACCACAGTTTCCTCAAATGTATAGCACCATGTTGGATTTTAACATGGCAACCCAATTTTCCATAGTGACCTTTCGCCTGGATGTGGCAACAAACCAAAATGGAAATTGGCACATAGCTTATTTCTCAAGTTATCCATTGCGTGAGATAGACTGACGCCAAATTTACACTACATGCGTTCCGGCTCCGCCCCGCCCCGCTCCGCAGGTCGCAGCTGAGCGTTTCAAGTCCAGTTTACACTACCTCCGCTCCGGTCCGCCTGGATGCGCCGCTCCGAGACGCATGCGCGGGAATTGCGAGATCGCGCGATAAATCAAGTGATAAATAAGGAAGTCAGAACAAAACAATTCATTCGGTGGAAGAAGGAGAACAACAGTAGAGACTGCCTCGCTGTTTGATTGTTTTTTGCATTGAGATATGAGCGACAGGACATGGTTTGAGCGACAGGATGTGATCTATTACATTTCAGAATAAAATACTTTATTTATTTATTTCTTGTATTGCGTTTGTAGGTGTAGTCATAAATGATAGTTTGACAGCATTTTTGTACAAATAAATCCGTATAGAGCTAGGATTAGTCCGCCCGTGGTGATTTTATTTTGTAAATACGGATGTTGTGCTCGTTCCTTTTCCTGTTGGTGCAACATAATCTTTCTGAGCGAAACGTCTTGTTTGTTACAAATAAAGTCCAGTTGTTCTGTATTGAACGCCTTTTTTGATTTTATCATGTCCTGGACGACTGAGAATCTACACCAGCGTAATCTTTAAAAGTTGACTCCGGCACAGCTCCGGCGTCCGGCAGAAATAGGATTGGTTTCTAATTTTGACGGACTGCCGTCCGCTCGCCGCCGCCATGCGGAGCCAGTGTAAACGCTCTCATTGATTATAATGGGTGCGTATTTGCTGCGGAGGTCGGACCGGAGCGGAGCGCAGCCGGAACGCATGTATTGTAAATTTGGGGTGACATTTTTGTCAGCAGCTGTCTTGGATTTTGACATAGCAACCCATCCATCCATCCGTTACCTTCCGCTTGTTCCAAAATTAGGTCGCAGGGGCAGCAGCTTGAGCAGGGAAATCCAGACATCCCTTTCCACAGCCACCTCTCAAAGCTCTTCTGGGAGGATCCCAAGGCGTTCCCGGGCCAACCATGAGACTTAGTCTCTCCAGTGTGTCCTGGGTCTTCCCTAGGATATCCTCCCAGTCGAACATGCCCGAAGCACCTCCCTAGGGAGGCGCCATGGGGACATCCTTACCATATTATGCCTGAACAACCTCATCTGGCTCCTCCCGATGTGGAGGTGACGTAGCAACTAGGGATGGGGCCGATCCGATCCAGTATCCGATACCAGCACAATTTAAGTATCGGATATTGGATCCAACCTGCCAATATTTCTGATCCAGCTTCAAAGAGGACTTGTGCTCCATCATATTTTGTGACTGCCATCTTAACATTGTGTGAGTTAAACCCAACGAAACACTTTGGGCCTCACAACATGAAACACCCAATCTTTAACAGCACACAAGCGGTAGGTGTATACCACACACATGTCCTTCTCACTCATGGTGCAGCTGGAAAAACTAAAAAAAAAACACTAAGCATTATGGGAAAGACAACAAAATCCACTCCCTTAGTTGTTAAGGGGAGTGGATTTTGTTATTTTTTCCATAATGCTTAGCAGTATTTTAGTTTTCCAGCTGCACCTAAAGCTGGCAAACTAAAAAAACGCTAAGCATTATGGGAAAGACAACAAAATCCACTCTCTTAGTGGTTAAGGGGAGTGGATTTTGTTATTTTTCCCATAATGCTTAGCAGTTTTTTAGTTTTCCAGCTGCACCTAAAGCTGGAAAACTAAAAAAACGCTAAGCATTATGGGAAAGACAACAAAATCCACTCTCTTAGTGGTTAAGGGGAGTGGGCTGTGTTGTCTTTCCCATCATGCTTAGTGTTTTTTTAGTTTTTCCAGCTGCACCATGAGTGAGAAGGACATGTGTGTGGTATAGACCTGCCTCTTGTGTGCTGTTAAAGTTTGTGAGTTTCCTGTTGTAAGGCTCAAGAGTGTCTTCATTGGGTTTATCTCACACAATGTTAAAATGAATAGTCTCAGTACAAAAATTTAATTATGCAGATTCACATACCTGAACAGTATTGGATCGGAAAAGTATCAGTATCGGTCGATACCCAGTTTTATGTATCAGTATTGGATCGGAAGTGAGAAATGTGGATTGGTGCATCCCTAGTAGCAACCCAATTTTAGATAGTGGCCTTTCCTACTTCTAGAGAGTGTAGCCACAAACCCCATATTTTATCACTTCTTTTTTTTTTCAGTTAGCAACGTTCACAACATGCACGGATGTTGGAAAGTTTTTCCGATCTTCCCCTGTTTGCTCCACGACGGTGGAAAAAAGTACAAATCAAATTGAAAACTTTTATTTTAACGCAAATGTGAATGAAAGAAACCATTGATGCCACATGTAAGGACGTTTTAAATAAAACAAATTCAGCAGCTTTTTAGCCACAAATAAAATTGAAGCCAAATGTTTTTACTCGTACATTTAGCCCATTTAAATATTTTACCGTAGATGGAACCTTTACATTTAAAGCTGTCAGAGCACCTTTTATCCTTCCTGTATATGTAACTGTTGTCGGACTGTGGGCTGTGATTTCTGCCGGTTGCAGCCTGTGTTTTTCTTTTTAACGTAGAGGCCACAAAGCCGAGCTGAATAATAATATATCGACAACAATAGGAGAGAGCAAGTAGTCGAGAGAGAGAGCAAGGCCAGGAGAAAGGCTGAGTGAAAGGAAGAAAGAAATGCTTCTTGGCTTGTCTGCTCCTGTACTGCATAGGCTCTATAGCAGAGTGGAAAACAAGCAAATTACAGAGAACCGCCACAAAAACTGTGGTCTTGTCATCTCAACCTGCCAGTAAGGATTTCCTAAATTACCAGTAAGTCATTGTGGGGGGTGCTGTCCTGCAGCTTATCTGCCACTCCAGCAAACAGAGACGGTGTTTGGTTTACCACTGCTGACATGAAGCCAAAACAGCCGATATCATCCAGTTAGTTAGAAATGTCCTGAACTCATCAGACAACCAGGTGAGGATGGACACACCGCCATCGGATTCACCTTTTCTATTACGAAAGTAGAAACAAATTCCAAATTTAAAAAACATGTATCACTACATATCCCCCCTTTTAACAAAAGGGTGGCCCTTTTTTGTTTTGATTTACCTAAAAGCCCAGCATGAAGCAGGGACTGAACTCAGTCCATTTTACAGTCACTGAGCTGAGATTTGGTGTGGAAGTCATCCCCAACAAGTTCTTTACTCGAGAAACTTTGTTTAAAACTTCTGCTGGTGATATGCATCCTTCAAGGAATGCTAGTTAAAGTTGTTGTATTGTTCTTAAGAAAATACGAACAATAATAACTACAGTATTTATATGATTTAATTAGGCAAATTTTACACACTCATACGTACGTTCTTTGTTTGCTCCCAACTATGTGACGCCATGTCTGCCAAACCTCAGGTCTCACGGGGAATAATCAACCATGCATTTATTTTTATTTGTGTTTTTTTATGTCTTTAATAAACATATTGCTGACAAAGCATAAAAACCTTCTAATTATTTATTTAACAAAGTAAGAATTGTTTTAAACGCGCTCGTAGCTTCACAGTAATGTTACTGCCCTCTAGTGGTCCTTAGGGGGAAAATCAACTACAGGTAGTCCCCGACTTACGAACGAGTTCCGTTCCTACGCCGAAAATCGCCGTAAGTCGAAAATACGTCTAAACGGCACCTCATACATGCACCTCATACATCCAAAGGGCACCTCATACACCCAAGCACCTCATACATACAGTACTGTATTTTTACCAAGCATTTAGCCTATCCTAACACATTACCCTACATAATTATCAAAAACCACATACATTTAGAAGCCATAATGAAGGAAAAAAAGAGTTAATTTCTTACTGGGAGCTGGTCATTTCTTCCTCCGTCTGTTAGCATGTTAGCTCATGCACCTCCGAGCTCTGCAGCTTGCGTCACGAGGTCCACAGCATTTACAGTAACGTCTGTTAGCATGTTAGCTTGTTGTTAGCATGTTAGATTATTGCTCAGCTGTCCTCCGCTCCTCTTATATTTCCACGCGTGGTCCAGAGGTCTGCCTGCTCTGTAAGTTTCCACTGAGCGCGTCAGTGGAAACCCCTCCTGTAAGTTTCAAGTTCCCCTAAGTTTCGTTCCAGTTCCCCGCTTCCCTCCTGTAAGTTTCAAGATTCCCTAAGTTTTGTTTCCAGCTCCCCCTTCCCTCCTGTAAGTTTCAAGCTCCCCTAAGTTTCGTTTCGGTACCGTATTTTCTGCTGTAAAGGCGCATAAACGGCGTAACTCGAACAACGTTTTTCAATGGGAGCGCGTTCGTAAAGTCGAATCGTCGTAAGTCGAGGGCTACCTGTACACTGAAGTCCCATTATAAATGCATTTTCTGAAACATATCATAAAACAATGCATTGCTTTCAGTAATGTTTTTTAATTGTTTTTCTATCTTTTGATTTTTCTATCATCACACAAGGTGATGATCCTCTTTTAAGTTTGTGGGATGCTGTCAAAATCACAGACAATGGGTGGGACAATACCTGCAAGAGGCACGCCAAATGACGCTGGAGGTTCCTGTGGAGTCCCGTCTCCCATCTCGTCCGACAAAAGTGTTTGAGTTTGATTGTGAAGAGCAAAAACACACTTGCCTTTATGGTAGGGTTGCACGATATTATCGGCATGGTATCAGTATCGGACGATGTTAGCTATAAAGTTAAATATAGGACATTGCATCAAAATAAATCACAGATATGAAAGGCTTCTGTTTTAAATTAATTTTAAATTTAAGAAACTGTCAAGTTTATCTACTAATGCACTATTACTTATGCACTTTTCACTTGTTGCTTGCGAACAGATTGAATTTTGATTAGCGAACATTTACAAATTTGCACTGTTCGAGTGTTGTCTTTGTGGTAAAGAGAGTAAATGTCATGAATAAATTTGACATTAAACATAATCCAAGTTGAAGTGTTACATCATTTTCAGCCCCTTTATGACATCTTCATTTGGTAGCAGGCCAAACTGACAAAGACCATGCCGAATAGTGTACCGTATTTTTCGGACTATAAGGTTCACCGTATTATAAGGCGCATTATCAATGAACGGGTCTGTTTTCATACATAAGACGCATTAAGCATAACAAAACAGTCAGACAAGTCAAACTTTATTCAACTCATTCACAATAACTCTCAACATTGTTCAGTTGTACCACATAAAATCGGTTTGAAGTCAGTCAGCACAACCAGAATTAATGCATAAGGTGCACTGGATTATAAGGCTCACCGTTGATTTTTGAGAAAATTAAAGGATTTTTAGTGTGCCTTATAATCTGAAAAATAGGGTAGTATTTTAATTCCACAGCAAATAAAGATATGTACTCTCGGTAAGTAGGTCTAGGGAAAAATTATCGGTATTGTATCGGTTATCGGCCAAAAATCCCATATTGTGCATCCCTACTTTATGGTTAATAGCGCCACCTGCGTGCAATACTGAAGAATGGTCTACGCCAGGCCAGAGTCTGGTTAACTCCTGCATGCTCGACCCAAAACGTGGCAATGGAGATCAAAAATGGAGCGGTAATTTATTTAATTATGTAAAAAAATATATATACTCCCATGTCTGACCACCTTGTGCAGGTTTGCCTGCACTTACTGTTAAGACGTAAAAATAAGATGGTTTTTTTGTTACTAGTTCTGGATGGTTTTCCCAATATTCTGGAATGGATATATTAAAAAAACATTTTTTGAAGTTGAACATTTTTCGGGGCACTAACGAGGAAAATACCTTATTATATATATATAATAACTGCCACACGAAAAAAATTAATATTTTGTCGCTGAAATTTTGGATTTGTTTAAACTAAAGGCCCTCAAAGTACTAAAACGAAACATTTATTTCAGGCTGAGTTGGCTCTAAAATACTTAAAAGTCTATTGCGGGTATAAAATATATAAAAATGACATTTTAAGCCTCATATAAAAAGGAGGATTTCCCCTTACGGAACACTTATTCTCATATAATTAAAGAACCTTCTGTGGCTATTAAAAATGCAGGCATATTTAAAAAATAAAATTATTTTGTCACGGTTTGTCAGATTTAAATTTTCGACTGCATATCATAAGATGCAACAAAGAAAATGAATTTTATGAATTGTTGAACACATTTAAGATTTTTTTTTTTAAAGAGTTGGTGATGTACAGCAAACCAAACTTAACATCAGGGGTGCAGGAAAAATTTAATTTTTTAAAGAATCTAGATTCTTAGTCCTGGCGATTCAGAATCGATTCTAAAAGCCCCAAAATCGATTTTTTTTTTTTACATTAAAACCCAAAAGATAAAGAAAATAAAACCATATCTCATATATATGAAAGAATACATAAAATGAAAGGTGGCAGAAAGAAGAAGAAATCTTATTTTATCTGCCCCTTTTTTCAAAAACAAAACAAGTTCAAACAATCAATTCAAACAATAATCTTCTATAAGTAACAGAGCAAAAAGCTAACCTAATACTGGTTATTTAAGTTACAGAATTTAATGCATTCCTGTATTATTTGTTCCTATTTTTGGTATGAATATCAAACGATGCAAAAAATTTAATACAATAAGGAACCTAAAATTATTGTTTTGATTTGATTTGATTTGATTTGATGTTTATTCATTCATTTTAAAAGAACAATACAAGACAGTTTCATCAGATACAAGAATACAAGTAGGATAAAATGAAGGGAGCAGAAAGAAGATGAAATCTTATTATATCTGCCCCTTATTTCACAGTTTGTTCAACCAATGATAACCTTCAAACTACATCACAGAATGAATAATTCTACTTAATTTTTCTAACTGTAATACACAAACTACATCACAAAATGAATAATTCTACTTAATTTTCCTAACTGTAATACACAAACTACATCACAAAATGAATAATTCTACTTAATTTTCCTAACTGTAATACACAAACTACATCACAAAATGAATAATTCTACTTAATTTTTCTAACTGTAATACACAAACTACATCACAAAATGAATAATTCTACTTAATTTTCCTAACTGTAATACACAAACTACATCACAAAATGAATAATTCTACTTAATTTTTTCTAACTGTAATACACAAACTACGTCACAAAAAATAACTCTACTTAATTTTTCTAACTGTAATACACAAACGCACTAACATCATAAGTACAACACAAGTGTAATAAATAAATAAATGTTTTAAATAAATGTTCTATTTGTTTACATTGTTGTTTAATGTTTCAGTTTAAAATTATTGTTTTAAATAAATTTTTCATTTGTTTACATTGTTGTTTATTCTTTTCAGCTTGTCAGTTACAAAACTGAAACTAAATTTATGACCATTTTAATAGAAAAATCGTTTCTGAATCAAAAATTGTTTCTGAATCGAAAAAACGATTTTGATTCGAATCGTGACACCAAAAATCGGAATCGAATCGATTCTCCAGACACTGAGAGATTTGCACCCCTACTTAACATCCACCTTTAAAAGTAAATAACTGGCAGCCAGACGGCTCAGCGGCCCACACAATTCTGCTTTCAGCCTTCACAGCAAACAGCTGAGAGTGAATCAGACGAGAGCTGGTGTTTATGTCAGAAATTAGATTTAAACGTGAAGCTTGTAATTTTAAATAGGAAAACTGTGTAAGTGCAACAATCACACGCGCACCCTACAGTAATGACATTTAAATGGCTCTTCTGATGACAAAAGCACCACAAAACACCAAATGGATCCTCGTTATCGTAACGGCAAACAACTAACAAGAAACGAAGGCGCTGCGTGAAGACGTTTGTCTCAGCGAACACAAAAAAAGAAGCAAACAAACACTGTTGAACCGCAATCTAAACACACACACACACAAGTGTTTGTGTGTTTGTGTCGCGGATAATCAAGTCCCGGGAAGACTTTCAATTAATTTCTTTAGCCGCGCTCCACAAAGCGCTGCTTTTAATAAAGCTTCTGCTGTGTCAGCAAACAAACTCCAGATTTGAAAAGGGCGCTTGTTAAACGTGGCATTGTGCTCAAAACGAGACGCAAACGAGTGAAAAACCTCGAGAGTGGTTCGTTTCATTCAGAAACTTCCACTGAACTTATCCAATCAACACAACGTGCTGAAAAACACACAATCACACACCTGAAGACAACAAAAGTAAAGTTTTATTTGTTATATCGTTTCTAATTCTGTCGACCTTTGCAAAACTGAGCTCTAGCTGTCTAATTGTACGTTTATTTTTCTTTTTGTTTGTGAAAAGGCTTTTAAAAACTACTTTCCACTGTTTTTTAATAACCAGGGACAAACAAGAATCTGTGCGCGCCTTCAGGAAATGGGATATAATATTTATAATAAAATTTGTCTTGATGAGAAAGTTTCCGACTTTATCACCTTCAGACACGCTAACAGGATTAACTCAGATTAATGTGCAAACCACAAACATACTCCATCCATCCATCCATCCATCCATCATCTTCCACTTGTTCTGGACTCAGGTCTGGTGGCAGCATCTTGAGGAGGGAGGTCCAGACATCTCTCTCCACAGCCTCTTCCAGCTCTTCTGGGTGGACGCCAAGGTGTTCCCAGACCAACTAACTGAGAGACGTAGTCTCTCCATCGTGTCCTGGGCCTTCCCCGTGGTCTTCTCCCATTCAGAAATGCCCGAAACACCTCCCTAGGGAGGCGCCCAGGGGGCATCCTTACCAGATGAACCACCTCAACAGGCTCCTCTCGATGTGGAGGAGCAGTAGTTCTACTCCGAGCCTCTCCTGATAAATGAACTTCTCACCCTATCTCTAAGGGAGAGTCCAGCTACCCTGTGAAGGAAACTCATTTCAACCACACGTATCCACAATCTCATTCTTTCAGTCTCTACCCTGAGTTCATGACCATAGATGAAGATAGGAACGTAGACCGACCAGTAAACAGAGAGTTTTGCCTTACAGCTCAGCTTTTTTTTTTCACCACAATGGACCAGCACAAAGTCCATAAAAACTGCACCAATCCGTCTGTCAAACTCACGCTCCATTCTTCCTTCACTCATGAACAAAACCACGAGATACTTGAACTCCTCCACTTGAGGTAGAACCTCGAGCTGAAGAGAGCAGTCCACCCTTTTCTGACTGAGGACCTTGGCCTCCGATTTGGAGGTGCTGATTCTCATCCTAGCCGTTTCACTCGACTGCGACCCCTCCAGTGAGAGCATCCACCCCCTGGCTGCACCAAGAAATGTGTTCAGCCTGATGCACATCCCCACAAAGACAGAAGGGAAGGAAAAGGAACAGAAACACATAAAAAAAATATCTCCAAACATGTGGATATCCTAACTGAGCTTTTGTCAAGTCAGCGAGGAAATCTACAAAACACAATAATGAACCGAAAAAGGAGAACAGACGAAAAAACATTGTCATCCCTTATGTTTATGTTTATGTTTATTAAATTTGTTCATTTTTTTTTTTACAAAAGAAGCGATACAAGACAATCTCATAATGATAGTGTACAAAAATGTAAAAAAATGAAAGGTAGCAGAAAGAAGAATAAATCTTATTATATCTGCTCCTTATCTCCAACAATCAGATTAAACAACAGTAGTCAAACCATGTAAACAATAATAATCTTCAACCAACTTTTTCCAACAATCAGGTTAAACAATAATATTCTTCAACCAACAGTACAAAATGACTAACACTTTCTAATTTTCTAACTAATACAATACACATTACGTTATTTCACATATATTTTTTTAACACATTTGTTTTGATCATTTTTTTAAATGATGTTTTTTTAAATGTTGCTGGAGTTTCAGAGAATTTCAGAAGGATTTTCAACAAACACAACATCCCAGTACATTTCAAACCCAGCAGGACTCTCAAACAGAGGCTGGTGCACCCTAAGGACAAAACACCCACACACAAACAGAGTGGTGTAGTGTATGCAGTCCAGTGCAGCGAGGTCTGTCCAGACCTCTACATTGGGGAAACAAAACAGCCTCTTCACAGACGAATGTCCCAACACAGGAGAGCCACCTCCTCTGGACAAAACTCAGCTGTTCACCTCACGGACAAGGGTCACTCATTTGAGGACCAGAATGTACATATTTTGGACAGAGAACACAGGTGATTTGAGAGGGGTGCGAAGGAAGCTGTTTATGTTAAGAGAGAAAGGCCTTCTCTTAATAGAGGAGGAGGCCTCAGATTCCAACTTTCAAAAACGTATAATGCAGCTTTAGGACTGATTCCCAGACGGTTCACACCTGATGGGAACAGAGGAGCCGCGTCTGTGAATTAGACTAACAAAGACCTTAAGAAACCCCTACTGTTAAGGTGTGAGGTGTGATTTGTCAATCTACATAGGTATGTTTGTGTGTCTTCTCTCAACCTTTAAAACCTTGCTCTCACACTCTCTGCTCTTTAAATTGAGAAAGCTTCTCGGATGAGAAGCGAAACGTCTTCTGTTACAAATAAAGTCCAGTTGTTTCTGTATTTAACGCCTTTTTTGATTTTATCATGTCCTGAATGACTGAGAATCTTCACCAGCATATTTTGCTAACAGACAGACAGGATGGAGAATCAGTTTACGCTGCAGGTGAACATTCAAAGCACCAAGTTCTCATTCAGCTTTTGGCCGATGGAATCTTATGAGTTTATTGTTCTTCGGTAGCTATAACGTTCAGGAGTGGTGGCGCAGAGGTTAGAGAAGGTGGGCCTGTGATCGGAAGGTCACCGGTTCAACTCCCCGGACTGACATCGAAATCTGGGTGGGGTAGGTGAAGCACCCACACCTGCCTCCACCTTCATTTGCCCCAGTCTGAGCCCCTGAGCAAGGCCCCTAACCCCCACCATCTGCTCCCACAGGGTGTCCAAGATAGCAGCTCTCTGGCTGTGGTAGCTCGACGGTCTGTGGCTGCGCCAAGTCTTCACTGTGGCGACCCCTGAAGGGAGCAGCCGAAAGAATTTTTAAAAAGTACAGGGAGTCCGCGAGTTACGGTGCCCTCGACTTACGGCAACTCGGACATACGAACACATCATATTAATAAAAATATGAAATATAAAAATAAAAACGTTTTGGTTTGTTTTGTTTAAATGTTCTTTATTTCATGCGTACAGCACTTTGTTGCAGCTGTGGTTGTTTTAAATGGCGTTATAAATGAAGTATTATTATTAAAATTATTATTTTTAATATTAATTACGCAGTTTCCGACAGTTTCCGGCCGCAATGTTTTTAGCTTCGGTTAGCTCCGGCTTCGACAGCCAAACCATGTTGTTCAGAGGTTGCTCCGCGCGGACACATGCGCTGCAGATGAACGGCGGTTTTGCGTAGGGACAGATAGACCAAAGACAAAGATGCTGTGGAACGTGTGAAGCAGCAGACAGCAAGATGTAGTGGAGGAACCACAAGCTAACATGCTAATGCTAACGGACCCGACGGGCGGCGGTCCGAGACGGCTGCTGGGGCCGGGAGCTCGCATCCATGTCTGCCTGGCAGCCTCAGACGTTTGATGGACACCGAGGTAACATGTTAAAATGCGGATAAACAGCTGGACCGCCTTTTTGGAGGGACGACACTGAACTAACGGAGGCTAAAATTCCTTTTGGAGGGAGGACACCTTGAGCTAACGGGGGGCTAAAATGCTAAAGCGGCCCGGACCCGACTGGCGCGGCGGCGGAGAGCCTGCTGCAGCCGGGAGCTCGCATCGATGTCTGCCTGGTAGCCTCAGATGTTGGAAGAAGACCGAGGTAACATGCTAAAACGCGGATAAAAAGCTGGGCAGCCTTTTTGGAGGGACGACACCGAGCTAACGGGGGGCTAAAATGCCTTTTGGAGGGACGACACCGAGCTAACGCAGGGCTAAAATGCCTTTTGGAGGGACGACACCGAGCTAACGCAGGGCTAAAATGCCTTTTGGAGGGATGACACCGAGCTAACGCAGGGCTAAAATGCCTTTTGGAGGGATGACACCGAGCTAACGCAGGGCTAAAATGCCTTTTGGAGGGATGACACCGAGCTAACGCAGGGCTAAAATGCCTTTTTGAGGGATGACACCGAGCTAACGCAGGGCTAAAATGCCTTTTGGAGGGATGACACCGAGCTAACGCAGGGCTAAAATGCCTTTTGGAGGGATGACACCGAGCTAACGCAGGGCTAAAATGCCTTTTGGAGGGATGACACCGAGCTAACGCAGGGCTAAAATGCCTTTTGGAGGGATGACACCGAGCTAACGCAGGGCTAAAATGCCTTTTGGAGAGACGACACCGAGCTAACGCAGGGCTAAAATGCCTTTTGGAGGGACGACACCGAGCTAACGCAGGGCTAAAATGCCTTTTGTAGGGATGATACCGAGCTAACGCAGGGCTAAAATGCCTTTTGTAGGGATGATACCGAGCTAACGCAGGGCTAAAATGCCTTTTGGAGGGATGACACCAAGCTAACGCAGGGCTAAAATGCTAACGAGGCCCGACCGGAGACACGGAACCGACGGGCGGCGAAGACCAGTTCACAGTAAGAAATTGAATTTTTTATTTATTTAATTACAGTACTGTATGTCTCTAAATGTACTGTACAGTACTGTATGTGTTTTTTGATAATTATGTACCTGTGTTAGGATAGGTAACTGTTCATTACCGTACATGTAGGCTACGTGTATCAGTGGCGGCTCGGGTGGTCCCCGACTTACGTCAAAATCGGGTTACGAACGGCCCGTAGGTCCGGAACTCGTTTGTAAGTCGAGGACTCCCTGTATCTTTAAAGGTTCAGTCTGCAGTTTCTGTAGAACTGCAGCACTTAGAAAAAATTTCAACAGGCAAAGCATTCTGATCCCTCCCCCTCAGAGCCATATATGGCTCTGCTCTCCCATGGTCTGCTGAAATTCAAATTCAAGCTCTGTTTTTATTGGCTGATTCAAATTCAAGCTCTGTTTTTATTGGCTGGTTACAAACTCTGTTTTTATTGGCTGGAAAACGGCGGGTCACTTTTTCTTTTTAGAAATGCTTATTTACCACCTGGAGAAGCAAGGGGACAATATATATATTTTTTTCAGAGATTACCTGGCTAACATCAGTCTGTCAGGAGATAGTGACAGAGTGAAGAAATATGTTTATAAAAAATGTTACATACTGCAGCTTTAAAGTTTAATATTATTCAGAGAATATTGAACATCTTTGACAGATAATTAAAGAGCTTTTAGCAAACGTTCCTCTCGTCTCCATCATTAATCCAAGCATGAGAGTTTCCCCCTCCTCTGCTGCCATCTTCACCTCCTTTTCTCCTCCTCCTCCCCCCCTCCCCAGCTGTAATAGTCAGGTAATCTCCCTCTTATTACACGTCAGAACGTTAGCTCTGCCTGCTACTTACGCAAGTTAGCCTTTCCAGGATCATTACGGGATACGGTGTCCCGAACTCCTGGGAATTCAAAGACGAAATGATTGAATGCATTACCTCGTTGTGTGTGTGTGTGTGTGTATGCGTGTGTGTGTGTGCGTGTGTGTGTGTGTGTGTGTGTGTGTGAGACTAGATGAAGGCAGTATCCCACATTAGATCCTTTTAGAACCCCAGTTCCAGATATTTGACACTATTAAGATGTTTAGGACCAATTACAGCAGCGCTCCTTAAAGTGGCATTGCATCCATTTTGAAGCATTATGAAGATGTCTTCACGTGCAACACGGATCTTTAAGATGTTCTGTTGCTCAAAGTGCTGCAGGCAATTTGACTAAATTATCAACGCTCCTGCATTTGGCTGCTGCCCCCGTTTTTCAGGATCTTTGATGGTTGCACCCCACCACCCTTCTCCCACCTGACACCGTATGAGTCTCTTCTGGTGTCACTTCAGGACCTTCTCACCCAACCGTGCAGACCAGCCTGAGCTCTGCCCTGAAATATATCCAGTCTAAAACATCAGCTGTGAAAAACAAAGAACAAATGCAGTGACTGGATGAACTCATTATTTAATCACAGCAGTTTAAAGACCGTGTAAAGTGAAATTAAATGTGTGTTTTTAGTTTGTCACATGGCATAAATATGTGTTATTAATCACCCATTTAAATCTGACTGATTAAAAACATTGTTTACCTTATAAAATTAAGTCTCAAAAATCATGAAAAAACCTTATTTTCTCTTGGTCTGGAACGCTAGGGGCGTGTCAGTGCGTGGGCGTGGTTTCAGGCAGCTGCGCTGGTCCTGCTCGTGTCCCACAGTGGAGAGGCACTGAGGCAGACAGCAGAGCCAGTAAACCTGCTCTGTTTTTATCCGAGTTCTGTCTGTAACAGCAGCTACTTTTTCCAAGAGTTACGCTGTTTTTGTAAATAGTTTTCTTGTGTGTTTTTAATCTGGAATGAATTTAAAAAAAAAAAGAGTTGCACCATGCGGGATTTGAACCCGTGGGCTTTGGGACGGAAGGCAAGCGCTCTAACCATTGTCCCAACCAGGCATTACAGATACTCAGCATAAAACGACGCAGTATAAAAACATGTTATGATTTGTACGGGTGCCCTGACCATTGCGACATCCAGGGAAGATGCACGAACGAGGCATAATTGATTAGCTAGCTAACAATGAACAAAATATCTATGCTATTGCTATCTGATGCTGTCTGCGATTCGCGAGTGAACGGCTCCACCGAGGCGAATTTATACGGCCGGAGCTGCAGGGGGTGGGGGCTCTACTAATGAGGACCGCGTGACGAAACGCGGTCACGTTTAAAACACGCCTAAAAAATCCTGAACCAGAAATATGTTTATACACAGTTTGCTCTATAACTCCAAAATTAATTGAGCTACAATTTTGAGACTTTTTACTCATTTACAAGATTACAATTATCACATTTATAATGTTTATTTAAGAAAATGTTGAAATTCACTTTACACGGTCTTTAACCGAAGCAATCGTAACAAGTTCTGGTGAAAAAAAAAAAAGAAGAAACAGGTCTTCAAGAAGTTGTTCCAGATCCAAGTTTCATCTGTGAAGCACCTCCTCTTCTTCTAACAGTCTGTAAACCTGATGAGACCTGTTGCTGGAGGTTTTGGAGGACCTTAGGAGACTAGTTGTTTGATCTCTTGGAGGACTTGAGGAGATTAGTTGTTGGACATTTTGGAAGACCAGAGGAGACCAGGTCTTGGAGGTTCTGGAGTACCAGAAGAAAACAGTTGATGGAGACAAGAAAGTTAATTCTCAATAGTCCAGGTATCAAATCCGCTCATTCTCAATCAGTTCATCTGGACAGTTTCTTTTTAGCAGAAACGTTTCACCCTCACTCCAGAGGGCTTCCTCAGTCAGAGTAGTCCAAAGCACACTGAAGTTGCTTACTTGGTGGGTTAACTTCAGTGTGCTTTGGACTACTCTGACTGAGGAAGCCCTCTGGAGTGAGGGTGAAACGTTTCTGCTAAAAAGAAACTGTCCAGATGAACTGATTGAGAATGAGCGGAGTTGATGGAGGTTTTGGAAGACCAGAGGAGACCAGTTTTGGGAGGTGTAGGAGGACCTGAGGAGACCAACTGATGAAGATTTTTGGAGGACCTGAGGAGATCAGTTGATGAAGGTTTTGGAGGACCTGAGGAGACCAGTTGTTGGAGGTTTTGAAGGACTTGAGAAGACCAGTTGTTGGAGGTTTTGAAGGACCTGAGAAGACCAGTTGTTGGAGGTTTTGAAGGACCTGAGGAGACCAGTTGTTGGAGGTTTTGAAGGACCTGAGGAGACCAGTTGTTGGAGGTTTTGAAGGACCTGAGGAGCCAGTTGTTAGAGGTTTTGAAGGACCTGAGGAGACCAGTTGTTAGAGGTTTTGGAGGACCGGATGTCCCTTTCAGGACTGACGTAGGTGATATTCCAGCTCTTCTATTCCTGGATCTCCTCAGCTGGATGGGAGAAGTTGTTCTAAAACCTGTAGCTACTTTTCTCCATTGACTGAGTCTTTCCAGATGTTTAAGCCATCCATGCCAGAAGCAGTAATGCAAGATGTTATTTTAAATGGAAAATCGAAATTGCGTTTCTCTCAGTCCCTCGGTGCGAGAAACGCAATTTCGGTCCTGTGTATGTCCTGTACAGTACATATTGCAGATCTGACAATAAAGTTGACTTTGACTTTGACTTTGATCAGTCTGTTAAAACATTGACTAAACTCCGCCGTCTCCAGTTCAGAATCTCATCAACAAAGGGTGTCAATGAGATTCTGAACTGGAGACGGCGGAGTTTAAAGTCAATGTTTTAACAGACTGATCAAAGTCAAAGTCAAAGTCAAAGTCTGACTGATGAGCATACTGATGAGCCGCTGCCCATCTTTACATCTAAAAGTCTCTTTTTATACCCAGTCCTCTGACGGACCTGTTGATAATTACCATATTTTCCAGACTATAGTCACAGTTTTTTTTGCCTAATTTGCATGCCCTGCGACTTATAGAGGTGAGACCTGTTTATGGATTTTCCCCCATGTTTTTAGACCAATCTTTGGCTCAGATATGACCGTTTTTCATTTTGGCAAAAAATGGTGCAGTACCACTTTTGTCCGCTAGGGTACACCCACCGTTCCCACCTCATGTGTCCGACGGCAGCCTCCTCTGGTCGGACTGATGCCTCATCCTCACCTAAAGCATATTGCGCTTCCAAAAATCTCCAAACGCACTGTACTGGCTGCTTGTCAACAGATGACTGTCCTCATCTAACGCGTCTGCAGTGGGAGGAGGAGCGTGTTGGTCCTCTTCCGCTCCGGTGTTTGTTTATTTCCGGTCTCAGAAAAATGGCGGACGCAATACGAAGAATTGCCTTGTTGTACTTAATCTACAAAGCAGCAACACGCAGACGCCGTGCACAACGACGATTCTGGATTCACCCCACATGAGAGGCGTCATGAATTCAGTGAATTTCACCATCTGATCCAAGAGCTGCGCGCAGACGAGGAGCGCTTTCAGCTGTACTTCCGTGTCACCCGCCCCCAGTTTGACGACCTGCTGTAAGTTTCTCCTTCATGTTTACCGCGGGATTTTTTTCATCTGTTAAACGTTTCGCACGGTGCCCACCTAATTCCGTCCCGTCGTCGTTGCGTGATCACATGGCAGAGTCTCTCCTGATTGGTCCTGATTGTTTGCTGCTGAGCAGCGAGCTGAATCTAGCTGTGGAAGCACGGAATGGCGTGCTTCCACATCTGCGCATCCGAGCAGCACAGTCGCTGCTCGGATGCGACGCGGGAGTAGGAAACAGCTGCTGCTCACTTTCGCGCTGCTTGTATGCTGTAGATGCGCCGCGACACGACCCGCTGCTCCAAGATTCGCGTCCCCATAGACTTCAATGTAAAGTGGCTGCTTCGGCTGCGCGAGATGCGTGCGGTGGGGATCCAGCATGACTCTGTCGCTGCCCGGCCTCCTGCTCTGGAGGTAACTACTGTTAGCTCTGTTTGTTAGCAAGATAAGTCAAGAACCACAGGACAGATTTTTATCAAACTTACAGAATGTAATCACTGTATGGACATTTACAACTGACTAGCTTTATGAGATGTTTGAGATAAAATTCGATGTTTTATAGACGTAAACGTGTCGCTGTTAGCTTTGTTTTTTCCCCTGCTACTATTTGTCTAAATAGCTCATAAACCACACAGCAGAAGTAATTGTTTGGTGTTCATTTACAAACTGTTAGCTGTTGGAGTTGTTTGAGATAAAATTCGATTTATTTATAATTTATTTTCGCAGCGTACGCGAGGGTTTGGAAGACGTCAAAGCGAAACAATTTAAATCCAGCTGATTTGACCATTTCGTGAATTTATTAAGGAACGGTTAAGCTCCGGAACCCTTGTGCTATAATGTCAGCTATAATTTTTAGCAAACAAATAATTGTTTTTACCATGTTAATCTTCTTAAAGCCTTGCTGTGTGCTCCTGTGGCAGACATTTACAACAGAGCTAAACACTCGGACCACATTTCCGGGTTGTCTCAGCGGTGACATGTCACGTCAGCGGTGGGTGACGCGTTACGTCAGCGGTGGGTGACGCGTTACGTCAGCGGTGGGTGACGCGTTACGTTCGCGGTGACGTAGGTGCGATCTAAACAACGGTGCAACTTGTTCATGGATTTTTCCAATTTATTGCCAATAATTGGACAAAGCGACCTAGGTGCAAGCTATCAGGCGAAAAATACGGTAACCTTATCAGTTTCAAAATGCTCCTCCAGCTGTTCCTGGTCCAACTGATTTGAGTTCTGTTCCTGCCATCAAATTTAAAATTACTTCTTAAAAAAACACAGAAATCTGGTGAATTTTCTTACCGTGAACAATTGAAATGTTTACTATGATCCATCGTGAATAAAATATGGCGTCCACTCTTAACATCTTTGGAATTAGAGTGGTATATCNCACACACACACGGTTCCCTGCCATTCCGGGGGTTGGGTCCAGAGAAAGGGCAGGACATAGGGTGTTGGCCTGGACTATGGGGTTCGGGGCCTGGGGTGTTGCCGAGGGCGGGGCAGGCGCTACGCCCTCTCTGGGGCTGTTTGGACTCCCTGAGCTTGGCTCCTGGGTGCCATGGTTGACCCGCTGGCCGGTAGCTGCTGGGGCCTGGCGGGCGGTCGGCTGGAGACGTGCACTTGGTTGTTGGCGGTGTGTGTGTGGGGTTGGGGCATGGCCTCTCTATGACTAAACTATTATATTTATGACTATGACTACACCTAATAACGCAATACAAGAAATAAATAAATAAAAAAGTATTTTATTCTGAAATGTAAACATCACTTCCTGTTGCTCAAACCATGTCCTGTCGCTTATTTACGAGAGAAGATCAAGGCAGCCTTTACTGTTGTTCTCCTTCTTCCACCGAATGAATTGTTTTGTTCTGACTTCATTATTTATCACTTGATTTATCGCGCAATCTCGCAATTCCCGCGCATGCGTCTTGGAGCGGCGCATCCATGCGGACCTGAGCTGAGCGGAGGTAGTGGACTTTGGACTCGCTCAGCTGCGACCTGCGGAGCGGAGCGGACACGGACCGCGTGTAGTGTATTTTTGGGGTCCGTATGTCCTTTATGTCAATGCCTGCTGACAATGTTGCAAACTAATTTCCCTACGGGGACAAATAAATCTATCTATCTATCTAAACAGCTTTGAGTCTACAGAAAACTCTTGTATTAAAAGACAGTTCTGATAGTTTAGGGCATGTGGGAAGTTGTGGGCAAATTATATTTTATCGAACAACCGCAATTTGTAGAAAAACAATTGAATTTAGACAGGACTGACAAGTTAACAGCTGGCATGAATGAAGTAAAAGCCAAAGTGGATTAGAGCCAACAAAACAAATTTAATTTAAAAATTGTGAGAGCTGTTCATAATGTGTTGTTTTTTGTAAACCTTTTTAATTCCATTAGTTGTGTATTGCTCGGTTTTTCGCACATAATTCTGTGATAATTTGCAAACACAAATATTGTCTTTTTTTTTTTTAGGGAATGCTGTCCCATTCTTTTATGATGGAGGGTTTTAAGTTTTCAACAGTTCTGAGTCTTGTTTGATGGATTTTTGCTTCTTGATGCTTCTCTGGCTCTCGCTTTGGACAGACGCTGTCCTCTCCCTCCCCATGTTCACCCTTTCCTCCTGCTTCTGCTCTCTGTGTGTCTCGGAGCTCCTGGTACACATCTCCCGAATGAAAAATACTATTATGGATCTGAAAAAGTTAAGTCTGGTCCTCTGGACATTCAAAAAACAAAACAAAACAAAAAATTGTAGAAACGTTTCGTCTTTCATCCAAAAGACTTCTTCAGTCTGAGGTGCTGTATCCAGCTCAGTCTTATAAATAGCACCTTCTCGCAGTGGATCAACCAGTTTGCTGATGACAGCTGAAACCAGCTGCTCATATGATCAAAGAGGACCATCAGCCTAATGATTGATCGATGGTTTGCGATAGACAAAGTTTTTTCCTTAGTTTACCCATGTCTATTTCTATCTAAAAATGTATTTTGAAAAGGATAAGAGGCCGTGCGCTCAAGGAGCAGCTGCTACATGCATGCCACCCATCTTTCAGACAGCTGTGCGGACATATTCTTGCTGTATCTTGGCACAATGAGAATAAAGTTTATTCTGATTATGTTATTTAAGTTCCAGGAGAAATCTTAGTCGCCCGCATCTGTGGCCAAACGGGGAGTCAGATTCAGATAAGCCACAATTGTTGATTTTCTTCAGACATACTGTTTTTTTCTTGTCAGGCTTGAGTCCTGCTGGTACTTTCAAGATCTAAAATGTCCAGATTTATGGGCATTCCACTGATCCGTGCTATGAGCCTTCTTCAAAGTCAACTCCAACATGCTGGCGAGTCCTAGAAGCTGCAGGTGGCCTGCAGTTTTCTCAAATCTCTTCCATCTTATGGTTTAGCTCGTTCATGCATCTAATATGCTTACTAGGCTCCACTGTGTATAAAATAAGGGCTTATGAGATTTGCAAATCATTGCATTATATTTTATTTACAATTTACAAAAATGTTCCAACTTTTTCATATTTGGGGTTTTATTGTGTTTGGTTTTTACTACAGAACGTCACTTAAAAATATCCAAAAATATACCTTTAAGGTAAAAAATTGCAATAAATTTGTCATACTGATTATTAATAACAGCAGATGCACTGAGTCAAAAGGTAATATTCATAATTAGCAATGATTTTTATTAAAAGTTTTTAACTTAATTGTTCCCCTTTCCACCCACTTTTTTTGTTCAGCAGCTTTGAAGAAACTTTTTATCTTTCACTTTAACACTGTAATTTATTATTTTGTGGGTGCTTTTGACAAGAACCAGCCAACTGTTCCTGTAATAATAAACAAATACATTCCATTTTTTAAAATGTGATTTAAAATACATGCTTGACAAACATCAATACAAATCCATCCACTGCTAAGGTCTTTTTTATTTTATTTATTTATTTTTTATGGTGCATCTACCTAAATGAGGTTAAAGGCTTTCATATAGAACATATTTAACCTCCTTAAGATTTTGAAAATCACTTTCCTATCTGTGATAAAATATCTTTGATTAAAACTATCTGGGATTATATAAAGGTTGAAGCAAGTGTTAAAAGTATTACAAACCCCAAAAATGCATTTTGTTTTATCTGTCCAATTGTATGTGGGTTTATAGTGCTCAACTAATACTAATAGTATTTTTTTAACTTAGTTACTGAAAATACTTACTTGATTAAATAAAGTACAGAGGGCTTCACACAAGCAAACAGGTTTGAAGTGAAAGAAAAAAACACATCAGCCTAATTTAGATGCAGAGAGATCTCAGTTTACCCTCGTTTCACCGCAGGTGTACAATGAGGAGCCTCTTCTGCAGAGCTCCTCCATGCTGGGAGCCTCTGCATCGGGTCAGTCTGCAGCAGAGGCCTCCTGCTCTGCAGAGCATCAGGTCCAGCTCCTGCAGAAACAGCTGCAACAGCAGGAACAGCAAGCACTGGCAGCTTCAGCTCAGGTACTGTTTGTATATGTATTTTCTGCTCTGATAGGCAAAAACATTGTTTTTACATGTTCAATGCATTTTGGTTTGAATTTATTTGCTAGCTACTGTGCATTCTTCATGAACCACTGGACAGATTTTAATGAAACTCCCTCAAAGAGTTACTGTATGTATATCAACAATTGACTCACTTCTGGAGTACTACTCCTTTGCGGTTCGACTTTTGTGGGCTCGCTCTTTCGTGGTTTTTCAATGATTGTCAACTTTAATACAGTATTACTCACATGATTGGGATGGTACGAGATAAAAAGTTAACAAAAAATACTTCGGACAGGCGCAACCTTCTTGTAGTTTTCTTTCAATAATCCAATACTGTAATGCCAGTCAAAAGAACTACACTACCCAGAAGCCAACAGTGCTTCCGGCCGCTGCTTTCTGCTGAAATGGAGGGAAAGTTTTTCAACACAAAGTCCGAAGTAATGATCGATCTATGAAGCTCACAGAACTGGCAGGAAATAATCCTGAAGCTCAATTATCCACGTGCACATCAACGTGTACACTGCGGTGGGCTTCGTTGATGCAGGGTAGGTCTGCAGAACTGGAACCGAGCCCAACTAGAACCAAGCTGCCGTTCTGCAGAGCTGGTGAGTACCCATATCAAATTTTGCAGTACTGTACAGTACAGGTAGTCCTCCATTTACGACAGAGATCCGTACATGCGCTGCGTCGTAAAGCGAATTTCGACGTAAGTCGGAAGTTCCGACTTACTCGGAACATACGTATACAGTATACTGCCGCATATACATGTACAGTACTGTACGGTTACCAAGCACTTAGCGGCCTATCCTAACACAGTTTTTAAAGACGAAGGAGCAAGTTGAATCGCGCTGTCTCCCTTCTCCCTCCTTGCTAGCAGGCTACATTCACATAAAGGGAGCTGGCTGACTAGCTTGCTATACGGTGGCCAACAACGGCCAAAATTCTACCCTACATAATTATCAAAAAAATTTGGAGCCATAAGCCATAATGAAGGGAAAAAAGAGTTAAAGCTCCACTGACATCATCTTTTAACTTTCCATAAAATGGCACAACATATATATATATATATATATTAAGATTGACCTCTGATCGTTTTTGCTAAAACAATGTGAAATGAATGAAAATTCCTCTCAAAAACAGTTTAAAATTAGCGCCTTTTTTTTCACACGATAAATACGGGGTTTCCCCGTCGCGCGCTTATGACGTCACTTCAAGACTCGCGTCAAATGCGCACCTTGTTTACAATGGACAAGATAACGCGACCCGTCCAATTTAGCCATCTAAAACTTTATATTTTAGCGGTTTGACTCCAGAGAAGCCAAAGTTATTTCCAGTAAACAGCAGGTTATAATTTTTTTTCAGCTCCTGCTGGTTTTTGGAGACTTTTCACTTCAGGAAGTGAGCAGCTCTGTGAGGTCTTACACAGCAGCTGATATGAGAGTCAGAAGGAATTCTACATGTAAATAGTTTTCACAGCACTGAAATGGTAATATATTAGTTAATGTTTCTAATAATTATTCAACATTAATTTATAGTTTAAAAAATTAGTCCCTTTTAAAATATCTGTTAAATATATTATTCTTTTATTTTATTTTGTTTGTGTTTTCAGGTTTCCAGGTCTCCAGTCCATCACCTGAGGCTCTTCCTGTTGAACCACTAGTACAACCCAGACTTTCACATCACAGCAGGTAAGATTGCATCAACAAAAAGAATAGTACTCAACAATATTCTTTGATGTAAATCTGTTGATTTTCTGTGGTTCTGATGAGGGAAGTGACAAAGTGGATGCAGCATTCAGCCCATAATGGACCCAGATGTCCTCTGCGTCCAGACCTACAACACCTGGACATCCAGGAGCGTGCACGAGGAGGTGTTGGAGTCTGAAGAAGTGTACAAGCAGCAAGATGAGGAGAAACTAGACAGATGTCCCCTGCGTCCAGACCTACAACACCTGGACATCCAGGAGCGTGCACGAGGAGGTGGTGGAGTCTGAAGAAGTGTACAAGCAGCAAGATGAGGAGAAACTAGACAGATGTCCCCTGCGTCCAGACCTACAACACCTGGACATCCAGGAGCGTGCACGAGGAGGTGGTGTAGTCTGAAGAAGTGTACAAGCAGCAGGATGAGGAGAAACTAGACAGATGTCCCCTGCGTCCAGACCTACAACACCTGGACAGGAGGGTGGACGAGGAGGTGTTGGAGTCATTTTTACAGAGCTGATGAAGTCAAACACCACTTGCTGATATTTTTTAAACTCAATTTTTTTTGATAATCTGTTCATATTAATGTTTCCCCAGAGGTTTTCATTTATTTGATAATATGGGATGGTTTTATTTTAATAAAATGTTTTTTTCAACATTCACCAATTTTGTTTTTACTAAAGTATGAGCTGTGAGTTGTAGATGAACGAATGAAATTAAAACAGATACACAAATATTCTCACAAAGAATAACTCAACACTAACAGATAATATAGTGTACTACTGTAACTTTATTTACACATAACTACAGAAACACTTGGTTCATTGTTATCCTTTTTTTTTTCAAACAATATGTTCATTTGAACAGTCAGAAAAAATATTAAATTCATTGATTCATTTTCATCTCCATGCTCAAAGTCAAAAGTCAAAGTCAACTTTATTGTCAGATCTGCAATATGTACAGTGCAGGACATACACAGGACCGAAATTGCGTTTCTCTCAGTCCCTCGGTGCAACAGTAAACATCTAAACATTGAAACACTGAAACATATAATAATAGACATAAGCATAAAATAGTAAAACTAACACTGTCCTGAGTTTTTTGCATAGTGGTATAAGAGTATGAAAATTTACACCAACTCTAAAACTAAAACATTAAACATTTAATGAACATAATATTGTCCTGAGTTTTTGCATACTAGTATAAAAAAAGAGTATAAAAAGTATAACTAAAATAAACTAAAGGTTTCTAGCATTGACATTTGCAAAGTGGCAAAGCAGCGTATGAGTCAATGTACACAGTATATGTATGAGGTAGTAGTTGATGTTGTTGTAGAGGCAAAAAGTGGCATATGCAGTAAGGCACATTGGGCATCCCTAAATAAGACCGTTCAGAGCACACTGTATATGTACCAGCAGTGGTGTAGATATTAGAGTAGTGTAAATAAATGTAAACAGTAGTAATTACATGTAAGCAGTAGTAATAAAAGTAAACAGTATTAATAAATGTAAACAGAGAATGTAAACAGTATTATGATT
>JBBPBX010014057.1:10423-31116 GCA_038048925.1 Garcialebias charrua | reverse complement strand
GGGAGTTACCAGTTTTCATGATTCTTCACCAGTCTGAACTTTGTGAGAGAGACTGTGTATACATCTGCTGTTTTCCTTGTTCTTCACCAGTCTGAACTTTATGGGAGCCTGTGCATACATCAACTGTTCTCCTGGTTCTTCACCAGTCTGAACTTTATGAGGGAGACAGAGTATACGTACATTAACTGTTGCCCTTGTTTTTCAGCAGTCTAAGCTTTGAGAGAGTTGCAAAAAGAAAGCCACTGTTGAAGAAAACATTAAATCTTGACTAGAGTTTGCCAAATGACTTGAATATTTTTATTTGAGTAATTTAAAATGGGTTTTATTCAACAGTGGCATTCTTTTTGCTTCTCTCTCATAAATCTTTGACTGGCGAAGAACCCGTTTTCAATAACAAAACTTAATGTACCATTTATGTTTTATAGTCTTTCTCCTGGTCAGGGTATTTACGACGCTGCTTTGCATTTAACCTGTTCATTAGTGACGCTGGCATTTAAATAGACTGCGCTACTTGTAAAAACTGACCTCTGAGTGAAACGTGGTGCACAGCCTGCACAGCTGAAAATGTTGGCGTGTGGTCAGAAGCTGTGTGCACAGCTGCTGCTTGTTGACCCTGACATGAAGCAGAAGGAGTTTGGTGCGTTTCACGCTGAATACTGAGCAGAGGAAGAGGTTATATTTTAGATTTCAGAGGAGACGCTTTAATTTTTCATAAACACCTGCAGTGATTACTCACTGGGCAGAACAACACCGAAAAAGCCTGAGGGTGCACGTGTAGTCGTGTTCCTACATGATATTAATTTCAGGCAACATATGTAGACTTCTGTGACCAAATGTGGACAAAGATCTTGAACTTTTTTTATTTTAAATCACACAGGGTCATTAAACATTTATCCATAAACTGAAAAACAAGCCTCTGATCCAACAGTGGTGGTTTTCTGAAGGACTTTATCTCCTACAGGAAACCTTTGTCTGTTCTGGACTCTGATTGGACCGTTGGTTCTTCTCTTTTTGATAATTTCTGTTGTAGATCAGCTGCTGTGTTTGGCATCATTGTCTTGTTGGACCAAATTTGGTCCAAGCTTCAGCTGTTGGACAGATGGATTCATGTTTGACTCTAGAATCCTTTGTGATTTATGAAATGTTCAGTGTTTTCTTTTTTTTAACTCAGATGATTCAAGATTTCTTCATATTAATTTTTTTTTCCCCCTCACGCAGATACAAACATTTATTTTAAATCTTCAAAAGACTGGATGAATAAAAATATCTTTGTGTGAGCTGGCATTATGATTTTAATCACACAGTTAAATCATTCTCCATGTGTTTAATTTTGTGGGAGTCAATGTTTGATTTGGAGGAAAATATTAAAAGCAGCGTTTGCTCTTGGCTTATAGGGGATGAATAACGCAAATGATTTGTATTTTCATAACACATGTACGTTTTGTAAAGTTCACAATGGTTGATTTTGATTTAATCATCCTTTCCAAAGATTCTACATAATCTTTGCTTCTTCTTTTCTGGATTGTAAGCCATTTTAAAAACTGTCATATCTTAAACTGTTTCTGTACAAGTTCCTCAACATTTTATTTCCGGGATGATTCATCATGTGAGCCCGGGGCTCGGTGTATTTGTGGATGAGAGCTTCTCCGACAGGAGTCACCTCAGGCGCAGTGACAGACTCAGACTTCCTCCCGGTGAAAAATGATGAAAGGTTGAACTTGCGGCGGCGCCGAGACGCTGGCTCCGGTCACAGAAAGCACCGAGGCTTTCAGATGATTGTATCCAACTGCACACCTACTACCAGGCAGTGTCTCTTCATGGAAGCTTTGACCTTTAACCCTGCAGATTGCATGCTCTTTGGGGGCGATTATTTGCCGATGGAGAGGTGCTTTTCCTTTCCTGCGGCTCCTGTCAGCAGGGAGGACAGATGGTAGGTGACGGGCAGGGTCAATTCGGGCTGCTGAAATGATGTGGTCCTGGACGTATAATTGGTGAGCAGCGGGGTCATGTTTGATGAAAACAGACTTTGCAAATTTATCCAGGGGCCGTGGTGTCAGCGTGGCAGAGGTGTCACAGTCAAACACTGTGTTTAGAGCTTCCTTTCTTGTCTCTTCCGCTTTCCTCTGCTGAGCCCAGATACGCTGAAGCATACACTGAACTACAGCCTCACTTTGATTGGAGCAGAACTTTCTCTGCCACAGCAGTTACAGCTGATTCAGAGCACATTAAAGAGAAATCAAACCTGATTAAAATAATACACCCATTTGTTTGCTTTGCTTTCATCGGCAGCAGTTCAGAGTCAAAAACGTCAAAGTTTTATAAGAAATATATTTTAGAAAAGTCAAACTTTGATAATAACTCAAAGAGCTGGAAAGTATTAAAAAGTTTTGGCAGCAACATGTTTGTTAGCATGGATTCAACAAGCTCACTGCTCAGAAAGTTATTTTTTATAACGAACGTTGTGTTTGACATATACCGACAAATATCAACCAATCAACACGGTTGGGTTCAGATGTGTGGGGCTTCCAGTTCTTTCCTGTATTTACATCATCTTTTCGCAGCTCCTGAGTGGCAGGGAGACGTTTCTTCTCCTCAACTGTGGCTCATCCCTCTAATGAGACACCTATTTAAGAAACGCTGTCCACCACTTCCTGGTAGAACATGAGGTGCTCCCAGTCCAGAGAAGATGTAACATTCCTCCAGAGAGTTCCAGGTCAGCCTCAAGGTCTTCACCCGGAGCCTTCTAATCAAATTTCTTTACCTCCTCAGCTGACTCCTGTTGATGAGGAACAGCAGCTGAAGCTTCCCTTGGATGATGGAGCACGTCACCTTATCTCTACGGTTGAGTCCCTACAGAGGAAGCTCATTTATGTTACTTGGATCAAGGTTATGGTTCTTTCTATCCTGATCCAAACCTCATTGCTGTAGGGGAGAGTCAGATGGACCAATAAATCCAGAGCTTTGCGTATCGGCCCAGCTCTTTCTTCACCACGACAGACCAGAGCAGCATCATCAATACTGCAGGCAAAGTCCAGATCTGTTGGTCTCCTGCTCCATCATACATTACTCAGTAACATTCAGTGAGAGCTGATTTTGTTGTTGTTAAAGAAGCTGAAACTTAATTATTAAAGCTAATAGAAGTAAAATGCAAGCTAAATGTAGCAAAATGGTAGCTAAAACCTAAAAGTAGTGAAGGAATACAAGACAGAAAAGCAGCTTTTAAAAGAAACACGTTTTTGAAGGAATTGAAGCGATCTCAATAATTTTCTATGGGTAAACTATTTGTCAGTAAAGTTAAATCTTTAAAAAACAACAACTCTAAAACCAAAAGTAACACATCCATCTCCTGAATGAGCTGAATTTTTTGATATAGGGTCAGATAAAACAGCACAGTCTACAGAAGTACATTGTAAAAAAAATGCACAGAAAATAAAAATCTGGAAAATAAAAGAGATCTACTGACAGGATTCACACAAATAAATAAATAAATAAATAAATAAAGGGAAAACAACAAAGAATCAGGTGGATCATGCTCTGAGAGCTGTAATTGCTGCAGGCAAGTTGGACTTTCTGGATTTTTGCTGCAGATATGAAAAGTATGAGCCAAATACATGTTTTTTAACAGTATATCAGTATATTTTTGTGAAGGTGTGTCACATTTTTCAACATGCCTAAAATCTTCTACAATTTCCTCTGGATCCAGAAAATAAAGTTAATTAATTAATTACTTAATTAATTAAATCTCTTGAGCTTCTCTGGTTTGATCCTCAACAAATGAAAACCAACAAACTTTATTTTCCTTCACAGACTGATCAAGAAAAAAAGCGTTTACAAAGGTTTCCATGTATTTTTGTTGGACTTAAGTGCATAAATCTTTCTTGCTGCGGTTTGTAAAAAAAAAAAAGTGTCCACCGTTTTCATGTGTTTGCTGTTACCCTGACCTCATGAACAGAACCGGATTGTTTTCAGTGACAATTCAAGAAGAACCACATCGGTTTGACCAGAAAATAGGTTAAATTGTATTTCCTTATCAACAACCTGAATTAAGCTCTAGATTTTTTTTTAATTTTTTAATTTTTTTGATAGTTGTGTTTAATCTTTAGGTTTGTTAAAGGGGACCACAGATAGGTTTTTAAATTTTTTATGGTATGTCTGTGGGCTATCCAGACAATGTTCATTCAATTTAATACACAAAATAATTCTTAGATAATCAATTATACCCTTTTTAATTCTGCCATTTTTAACTTTCGTTTTGAACGACTGGTTTATGATAATGAGCTGTCATGGCCACGCCCTTCAAAGATCTGTTTACATTAACTCCGCCCTCTGTAACAGCCAGTATCTCTAAACTGTTGTTGTTTTAAAATTAGCTCTTTTTTAAAAAGGGTTAGTGTTAACCTTTCCTGCTCAGTCTTTCATCCGTGGTCAAAAGACACAGGGGAGATTTTCCTCCAGGGCTGAAGTCTCTGCTTCAGGGTTAACTCCCTCGCTCGCCTTGCACATAAACCACACGGTGGCTGAAGGTTAATCCTCTTGTTTTAATAATAATTCCAGCCAACAGGTGCACAAACAGACTTTCTTACAGCCGCGTTTCAATTTGCCGTTCACTTTACTCCACACACACACACACACACACCGTCACGTCTTGCTCTCCTCAACACGCTAAAGGACCCTCTAGGCTTTTGACGACCAGTGTACCTGTATACGGATATTTTAGAGCAAAAAAAAGTCCTGCTGGATGGACAGCGTGTGCGCGCACATCATGCTGTAGTTTAAAGATAAAATTATAGTGTTTAAATCCATACCTGCATCATCCTGGAAGGCTTGAGCAAGCTTCAAAGCAGCTCTGCGCCGTGATGGACAGAGAGCAACAGCTACAGGACAGATGCACGTGACATGCAGCAGGTCCTTGGATGGATGGACGGAAGGATGGATGGACGGATGGATGGATGGAAGAATAAAGATTGGACCTCAGTCAGTAAATAATCCATCTGTCTGGGTTCAGGAAGGCAGGATGTTTGATGGAGCTGACGTGGAGCCAGGAGGACGCAGCTGCTCTGAGCGCTGCACCTGTTACCTGCTCAGGAGTTGACAGAACTCTTCAGTGACGCAGAGGATGAAGAATTCAATGAGTTTGAATAAAAATAAATAAATAAATATTTTTTGGTGTTTATCTTGTTACATTTTAAAGAGATGAAGGTTGTTGCAGCATTGCGCGCACACGTTTGGAATACCCGACAAGCGAAATTATTTAAATCCAGCGGATTTGAACATATTCATTTATTAAAGAAAAGTTCAGCTCAGACACATCTTTGCTATAATTTTCAGCAAATAAATATGTTTTTTAAGTGTTAATCTTATTAAATTTTAAACAGATGAAGGTTTTAGCAGCCCACGCACACGAAGACCGGTCAAAGCGAACCTATCAGCTATTTGACAATTATGTTCATTTTTAAAAGAAAAGTTCAGCTCAAACACACTTTTACTATAATGTCAGCAAACAAATATAACAATTATACTTTATTTATAAAGCCATTTAAAACAACCACAGCTGCAACAAAGTGCTGTACACATGAAATTAAGAACATTTAAACAAAAGATGAGATGAAATCATGAAAAACAACCGTCACGTCTATTATACTGAAGTGGGTTGAGCCTAACCAGGGGTTGCTAGGTGAGGGGCTGGACTCAGGTTTGAGGTGGGTTGTCCTGGCCCTTGTGACGCAAGCGCGAGGATTTGAAAACGAAGTGTTTCTATCAAAGATAAATAAATATACTTGTATATGTTTTTTTTATGAAGTACATACCCAAAGTTGAGTAAAAAAACCATTAAAAAGTGAATTTTGCATCTGTGGTCCCCTTTAATGTTTTGTGATTCTTGTTTGGTTAGGTCATGCATGCTTTTATTTGATCAGATTTTTGTATCCCTTGGTGCCATCTACTTCTCCCATGCCCAGTCAAACCTGTTGCACAGCTGCACCCACTCTTCCATCAGCCCAAATCCTTGTCGTATTTCTGTTTCTCACAACTCACCAGTTCAGCATCAGACCTTTTACATGTCACACCCGAGCCTCTCTATGTACCTTTTTCTTCTCTGTGATCCTTTGCTTCTTAAGTGTTCTGTAAGTGTGGACTCCCTCACCAGCAGTTTGTTTTGCTTAAACAAAGTTTTAGTAGTTTTTATCAAGCTCAAAGTGTCATAGTGTTAGTCTGCATTCTAGTTCTGTCATGTTTCTTATGATTGTTAATCCAGAGTTCAATACTCCCTGAAAACAGAAACAAGCCACACCCAAAAAAAAATGGAATTAAATAGTTTTGATGTTTTTATTTTGATGAGAAAGGGAAGTGACTCCAGTAAGCGAATGCAATACTGAAGCATTGCAGCAGGTATCATCCATCCATCCATCCGTTATCTTTACCTGCTTATTCCTTTTTGGGTCGTGTTGGTCACTGGTCACCATATCCAGCTATCACCGTGTGAGGGGCGGGGTACACCCTGGACCAGTCTCCAGTCCATCACAGGTCCACACAGAGACAAATGAGATGGACAACAATTCACTCTCTCACTCACACTTAGGGACAATTTCAAGTTACCAATCACCCTAACATGCATGTTTTTGGTCTGTGGGAGGAAACTGGAGTACCCAGTGAAAACCCATGCATGCACAAAGAGAACATACAAACGCCACCCAGAAAGGTCCCCGGACCAGGATTTTCACCGGGGTAACTTGTTTGCTAAGAGGTAGCAGCTCTACCAGCTGTGCCACCGTGCTGCCTGCAGGATAAAATAACTTTACCAATAACGTGAAGCGATTTAAGGACTGTCATACTGACAGCACACGACTAACAGCTAAGACAAAAACAAACAGGCCTACATAGATGTCCAATTTGAGAAATATTTAGAATAGGAGATACATCAACACTTCTTAATGACTATTTAACACAGCCCATAGCTACATCACAAGTTCATTGTTGTTGGTACATATACTGGCCTCATATTACTTTTCCAGTTTAGTTTTAGAATAATTTCAATTTTCAAAACAGTAATATTGTCTGAATGAAAATCAAATATGTCTCCTAAGCAGCTAAACCTATGTTGCAACAAGCTATAGCCTCTATAACATGACACCTTTCATGGTCCAAGAGATGACACAGCTACATACATTTAGCTTTTTCTCGTTTCTCCTCTTCTTTTCTTTTACCCTAAACTGGGCACCTGATGGTTTTGACCAGTTCTTGTCCATCTTCCATGTGTGTAACTGGCACCCGAGCAGAGTAGATTATCACCGCCCATCCTTAAACATGGGTAAAAACAATGTAGGCCTAAACTGCTTCACCACTGTTGGTGTGCAGGTTTGTTTTTGTATTATATTTTCAGCGATTTCACACCAATAAGCTTTGGAATACTGGCTATATTCACAATATATATCTATATTTGAAATACTGGCTATATTCACAATATTATGAATGAAATGTGCTTTGTTTGAGAGCAGCCAATGGTGTGATTTACTTAGCAAAATAATTGTATTAGGTGTGCTATTAGCTGCATACTTGGCCCAGCAAGGGAGACGAGAGGATCCTCTTCCTCTTCTTTCACAACCTGTTTGTCAGACCTCAGCATATAAGCTACCAGTGGTGGGATTTAACAAAGTACAAGTACTTTGTTACTGTACTTAAGTAAATGTTTCCTGTATCTGTACTTTACTTAAGTAGAGTTAAACATGGGTACTTTCGACTTGTACTCCACTACATTTTACATTACCGGTAAGTATCCGTACTTTCTTCTACACTACATTTCTATAATGCGTTGTGTTACACTTTACATCCACGTTGCGTTTTTTAAAAATTTGTTCTTTATTTTTAAAGTAACCAATGGAGAGAGGGGATTTGGTCCACTGAATCATTGCATAGTGGGCAGGTAACATTAGACTCACCTTCAAGAAGAGCTGGACCAGTGACGTATATTCTAGTCTATACGTCACTGAGCTGGGGGCACCCAAAATGGATTCCACCGTGCAGAGTCAGACAGAAGATACGCACCACCCATGGCCTTATTGAAAGATTATTGAAAGACTGCTCAGCAGGACAGATGTCTCCCAGAAGAGCCAAACTGGACTCAAAAAACTTTGAAAACTTCTTCTGAACTTGAACAAGAAATTCTTGCCTCAATATTAAAATGTGTCAGTTCATGTTAGGACAGGAGACAAGAGATGTCTCCAAATGTCTCGACACTCGGGTTCAAGTTTTGAAAATGGTGTCAGGAAGTTAAAATATTGTTCACTATTGACCCTTTACAAGATTGACTAGACAGTATTTAAACTAGAGCTGACAATCTGGAGTTGAAATGATCAGAGACTGTTCCTTTGTCAGGTCTAATGCTCCTTTTTTCAGGCAGTCGCCTTTTACTTAAATGTGTTTACTGCAGTTAAATGACACATTGGTTTTGCTTTGTGTTAAATAAAACTTTCAGAGGTATAATCATTCCTCTTTCTTATTTTGCTTATAGCATTTAACTCTACATGTCATCCCTGAAATTCTGTTGCACAGAATCACAAGTTCAAGTGTGAACTGTGTCACAGAGTAAACAATAAAAACATGTATTATCTGCTGCATTTTTCATTAAAATGGCTCAACACTATTAATGTATTACAGAAAATATACATACGCAGGCACACTTAATGATATTGTAGACCATTGCATTAGGTAATACATTCAGCAAGTACTTTTACTTTTAATACTTTAAGTATTTTAAAAGCAAGTACTTATTTACTTTCACATCTACTTTTACTAGAGTACATTTTTGTCTGCTTATTTGTAATTTTACTTAAATACAGTGTTTGAGCACTTTCTCCACCACTGTAAGCTACACACCCTGCGCCTGGCTAGGGCTGGACAATATGGCCAAAATTTTTATCACGATATAGTTCTTAATTTCGGTCGATATCGATATAATTCGATATCGATATAAACAATATAAAAGCCTAAAAAAACCTATAAACTATACAAATAAATTGATGTTCACCTTGTATTTGTATTTAGCCTCCAAAAAGATGGAAATCACCATCAAATAAACATAAAATTCTCAACCCAATAATTCTGTCGGGTCATGGACAGTTTTTTTATAGAAACGTTTCACCCTCCATCCTCCATCCAGTTTCCAGATGACCCAACTGAGAATTATTGGATTTGGTACCTGGATTATTGAGCATGAACTTTCTTGGCATAAAATTCTCAACTGTGTCAATATTAATAGTTTTAACTTTAAACAAGAACTTTAAAATTTACAGCATTGAAATTCATAGTTAATTAAATAAAACTTTTGGGTGTCGTTATTGATGAGAAGCTGACATGGAAATCTCATGGAAATTACTTAAGAATAAAAATAACAAAATCAATTACATTATTGTATAAAGTAAAATAGTTTTTGAATGACAAAGTTTTGAATATATTGTATAATGTAATGATTGTTCCATATTTAATCTGTTGTATTGAAGTTTGGGGAAAAGCATGCAAAACTTTTACAAATCCTATTTTTATTTTACTAAAAAGAGCTGTAAGAATTATTATTAGGAAGTGCTATGGTCACCCAACAAATATATTATTTCATCAATTGAAATTATTAAAATGTTATGATTTGGTTGAACATAGTATTTTACAAGTCATGTATAAAACTAAAAAAAATATTACCCCCAAATATTCAATTACATTTTGTTTAAAAAGTTATTAAACCCTGAAGGGAATGTAAATGTTTGTAAAATCTTCATTTAGAACTAGTGTGAAGGAGCTGAGTTGTAAATCAGGAAACAGGATTGTGTTGACTTGATATCATCATAAACATTTATAAAACTATTTATATGTTTTAAAAGATGATTAAATCAAAGTTGTTGGGAAGGTGTGGTGCAGGTGAAGTGAAGGTTGTTGTTTGTAGTTATTTTGTATTTTTTAAACAAGGGGCAGATATTATAACACTATTTTCGTCTTTCTGCACATTTTCATTCAGTGTTTTTTCTTCTTCTGATGAATTTGTTTTATTTTGAATAAAAAAAACATGCAGCGCTGCTGGGGCTGTTTGTTTACGTCGTAGTTTCAGGGAAACGTTGGCTCAAACTTTATTGTTCTTCATCTTCTGACTCTCATCATATTCTATCGAGTGGAAACTCTTCAGATTAAACAAGTAGATGTTTCCACAGCTAGTTAGAACGACTCTCCGTCACGTTTTGAAAAATAAAGAAACCGAGTAAGACTCGCTGCAGATGAGACCTGCAGTTTAACAAAACCGAACTACGTCCACACCGACGAATTAGTCTTTCCTCTCATCAGTGATGTCGTCTGCTTTCTCTTCGCTTGTGAAACTTTGTTCAGTCACATTCTGACGGTCATGAGCACTCGTTTGACTCGTTTTGAAGCGAAAACAACACGCTTTGGAGACTAGCTTAGCTTTTAGCCTGCTACCGCTAACGTCTGCTGCTGGAGTGAGCGCTGCGTAACAACGACGTCACCACGCACGTTTTGTGTCACAGCCTTTTCTGTCCGGGCGCGTTGTTGAAGCAGCCGCTTCAACCCGAACAGAAAGAGAAAAACGTCAGTGAAAAGTTGTAAAATCCTATCGAAATATCGAAAATATGCTTAAACTTCATATCATCGTTATTGAATAAAAGTATATCGCGATATTTATTGTTATTGAATTATTGTCCAGCACTACGCCTGGCGGAGGGCACCCACGCTCTGCAAGTGGACGATATGAAGCCAACATGTAGGCTGGACAGGCTACATGAAATAATCCGTTTTGCTTTTTTTGAGGGGGAGGGTGGGGTTGGGTGCTTGTGCTGCCCTTGACGAGATGCCACCCTGGTAAGCTGCCCATATCGCCCATATCAAAAAACTCCTCTACACCTGTGTTTTTTAAGCTTTTTTGAGCCAAGTGTTTTCATTGAAAAAAATCCAGAGGCACACCACCAACCAAAATTGTAAACATAGATACTCTGTATCCACCTATATTAAATATATAGTCATTCTTATCAAAGTGTCTTCAATAGGAATGAAATAAACACAAAAAAATATTTTTATCATCATTTATGATGTAAGTAATTTATTACTTTTATGGTATTTGTTGAGTTTATAGTTGTATGCTTGTCTGTGTTGGTGTACAGCACTTTGGCCAACGGTGTTGTTTTAAAGTGCTTTATAAATAAAGTTGTATTGTATTGTATTTATATTTCTTATTTCAAATTGCACTTAACATGTCTTCAAAAATACATCCGAACAGTACCACAACAATATGGTCTTAAATTTAAAGAGGTTGTAGAGGGGGGGGGGGCTTTTTTGATAATTTCCAAGGCACACCTGACGATCACTCGCAGCACACTAGTGTGCCTAGGCACGGTGGTTGAAAAGCACTGCTCTACACAAAAGTGCTGACATTTAAGTTTTTTGTAATATTTAGGTAAACTGGTATCTGTATTTTCCAGATGTGGCACATTTCTCCATCAACAAATGTTCCTAACCACTCAATGTGCAGAAAAAAAACATGATTTTTTTTTTATTCCTTAAGTGGAATAAAACCCATTATTCTGTTGTCAGCCCCTTGACACCTATAACAATTACTTCCACTAAAAAATGAGGAGCTTCAGCTTCCTCTCTTTCACTATAAGTATTTTTCTTAAATTGTCAGTGTTTGCTCATAGTCAGAAGGGCTGAAGTCATGTTCGGGCATATATTAGGCTGCACAAATATTCCCCATTCTTGAAGGTCAGCTGATTAGTTCACTTCTAGTTAAACACATCTTAAAATATCATTAACATGTTTTATGCAGCCAAATTAAATGTAAATAACTGTAAAACAGAATTAAATGAGAAATGCACTGAATGTTGTCTTTAAGGTCTTTAAATCTTCAGTTCCTTTTTTTTCTGGTCCTGCAGCCTCTTAAATATCTTATCTCGCCAATTCCATTCACACTGTGTGGTTTCCATTGAAGTAGGGAATCCATTCCCATACTGTGGTATTGTGTCATTGTGCAAGATGAATATAAATTGCACCAATTTTCAGTGATAAATGCAGAGACATTGTGCTGTGGATGCAGCATTAGTGAATAATGGGAAGGAAATGTCAGGAACAGATTACAATATGCAGCAGTATACTAATGTGTTTATGTCTCCAGTTTCTGTCGGAGGCTGCTTCATGCAGAAAAACAGCGGCTCGCCTCCAAACTCCAATGACAGAAACACTTTTTCATTCTTTTTTTTTTTTTTGTTCCTCTAGATGGACATTATGAGACTAAACACCAGAGGACTGACAGCTCTTAAGTTGACTAAGACATCTCTGCAACACAACACCCTCCAAACTTTTATCAGACTCCAGCTGCAACTTTTTGGAAACATACTTTTTTAAATGCTTAATTAGTTTAGGTTGTTGGTTCTCAGCCTCTTTTCCATCAGATCCCTCTCTTCACCAAGAGAAGTGTCTTCCCTTCCACAAGCAGACAACACGAAGCCAAGATTTTTCCTGTTTTGTCTCATTCATTTCCATTTTTTGGAGACATTTAATTCAGTTTATTTATATAGCACCAAATCCCAACAGAAGTCGTCTCAGGGCACTGAACAGTAACATTCATATACTGTATATATAAAGTCAGTTAATAATGTTATTTACCTAAGGAGCCAACAGATTGCTTTGAGTTTTCACTTCATCACAGTCTCCCATCCTAAGCAAGCATAAAGGAAACAGTGGAAAGGAAAAACTCCCTCACGAGGAAGAAAACTTTAGCAGAACCAGGCTCAGGACAGGCGTCCATCTGCAACAACCTGCTGAGTTTGAGTCAGAGTCAGAGTCAGAGAGTCTTTATTGTCATTTGCACCGCATGTGGTACATGAGATGAAAACGAGATTATGTACACGAGGTCCCAGTTACATCCAACAACAAATGAAAGAGAAAAACAGTAATAACATCTAGAACTAACTAAGAAAAACATCAACTAGTAATACACAGCAGCACGAACATGAGTTTGTATGAGCAGATGGTCACAGATGAACACAGATGAATACAGCAACAAGAAAACAGATCAGCATCAGTATGATGTGATATTTTGCAGTGTTTATTTTTTTTTTTTATTCATGAGTCTAACAGCCTCAGGGTAGAAGCTGTTCCTCAGTCTAGTGGTTCTACACTTGATGCTCCTCAACCTCCGTCCTGAGGGGAGTGGGGCAAAGAGTGAGTGTGCTGGGTGAGTGAGGTCTTTCATGATGCAGGTGGCTCTTTTCCTGCATCTGGAGGTGTAAATGTCTGTGATGGTGGGGAGACTGACTCAGAACAGAAACAGATACAGGAACAGATGCAGAATGGCAGGTCCAGAATCGAGACCATCAGGTAGGAGGGACAAAAGACAGAAGTCAGAATCAACCTTTATTGTCATTACACAGAAGCACAACAAAATTACACTTCAGTACAGCCGTCCAAACAAAACATGGGTAGACGGGGATGCCTGAGGCAGCAGCCTCATGTTAAGTGCTGCCCTTCTCGTTTAGATAAGGAAAAGGGAAAACATGAGGAAAGAGGAGGTATAAAAAAATCATCTCACACTGTGTCCTTGATGGGACACAGTGTTAAAGCTGCACTATGTAACTTTGTAGTGCAGTCTGTAACTTTTCTAACAATATATTTTTAACATATTTCTTCACTCTGTCACTATCTACTGACAGACTGGTGTTAGACAAAGTAATCTCTGAAAAAAACTATAGTCCCCTTGCTTCTCTATCAGCATTTATAAAAACACTAAAAACACAGAGTGACCCGCCGTTAACCAGCCAATAAAAACAGAGTTTGTAACCAGCCAATAAAAACAGAGCTTGAATTTGAATTTCAGCAGGGCAAGGGGGGCAGAGCCATATATGGCTCTGAGGGGGAGGGATCAGAATGCTTTGCCTGTTGAAAATATTTCTAAGTTTTGTGCTCTACAGAAAGTTACACATAGCACCTTTAAGAAAGAATAATTACAAATACAAACTACTCGTTTGTACAAATTTGTAACTCTTTATTTGATGAAATGAGAGCTATTTGTTCTCCAGTATCTAAGGTTAGGTCAGGAAACCAAGCCGACTAACTATAAGATTTATCAAAAAGCAAAGTCTTAAGCCCAGTCTTAAAACTGGACAATGTGTCAGCCTTACAGACAGAAACTGGAAGTTGGTTCCACAAGAGAGGAGCCTGATAACTGAAAGATCTTCCTCCCATTCTGCTTTTTGAAACTCTATACTGCGAGTGAGCCTGTAGTCTGAGAACAAAGTGCTCTATAGGAAAATATGGACCAATCAGATCTGTAGTATAAGATGGAGCTAGGTAGGTGAGGGCTTTGTATGTTAGAAGTAGGATTTTGAATTGTATTCTGAATTGGACAGGAAGCTAAAACTGCAGAGATATGATCTTGCTTTGACTACTGACGTTATTTATCTCTAAAAGTCTGATTGTTGGGGAAGACCCTGTTTTTTAGGAGGTCGTAACATAAACCTTTTAATCTTGTTGAAGCTCTCATTGTATTTCAAACTGTCATTCTTCCTTCATTGGAACCAAAATGTTTGGCGTCAAACTGTTTCCATTATGCTGTCACATCTTGAATGCTTAGTTCTTGACTTTGCTGCAGCAATTTTTCACCAGCCGACGTGGTTTTGATTGAACAACAATGAAGCTTTGTGGGAAAGGAGACTAACATTTATCAGGTTATTGTGTAAGCAGAGCTGTTATAAATGCACACAATATTCTACATGAAACAGTCATTCTAACTGTGGTCTGATTTTTTTTTCTACTTCATTTGGAAGTTGTAGCTCTTCAGCCTGGAACCTATTGAAACATAACTTTCTAATGCAGACAGAAATTAGATTTTTGATTCGCTTTTATCTGGTTTTCTTTAAAATACAAGAGAACAAATGGAGAAATGCATGGTTGCAGTGTTTGCTCTAATTGTGCATCTAAGTTAAACAGTTTGGGTTGGGTTTGATAATAAAATACTTTGTCAATCAAGTTGTAAAAATATTTTTGCAGTGAACACAGAGCAGGAAATATCTTGTCAAATTCTAAAGTTTAATCTTTGTGTTTCTATGGTCATATGTCTTTGCTGTACTCTGAGCTCTTGGCCTTGACCTCTCCAAATGGTTTTAAGATTATGTTGGAATCCTGGCAAAAACTAGCCTGGTTTAAACCAGACCCTGTCCTTCACTTCGCTTCAGACAACGGTCTGGAACCTAGCCATTGAAAAACGATTCTTGCTGGAGGCGTGGCATCTGCTGAGGAATAAAACCATTGGATATTTTGAACTGGGAAACCATTCTGCTCCCTCCCCTCAGAGCTACCCCCCGTGCTCTGGTGAACTTGACTGACAGCTGCTCCGCCTCCCTGCAGCCTTTCTCTCTGCCGGCTGACGCGCAGCATATTGTGTTTATGGAAATAAAACGTTTTAATAAAATAAAACCATGGATCGCTGGTCCAGCTCACCAGAAGACCAGAAAATCTGATGGAACTCAGGCAGCAATAAAACCCGAGTTTAATTCTCTCGTGACAACCTGAGACATTTCCTTGTTCATTTCACTGCAGCGGAGGGTGGAGGAGAAGGGAGCGATTACTTGACTTTTGGGGAAAAAAACAAAAGAAAACTCCAGATAAGGGATTAAGAAGGGGAAATTAATAAATTTGTGTCACATATAAAACAGTCCTGCATCGCTTTGAATGAGAACATGCCGTGCTCTGGTGAACTTGACTGACAGCTGCTCCGCCTCCTGAGCTTTTCTCTCGCTGCGCAAATTCAGTGTTTATATGGAAATAAAACGTTTTAATAAAATAAAATAAAACCATGTATCGCTGGTCCAGCTCACCAAAAGACCAGAAAATCTGATGGGAGTCGGCAGCAACGTAAAACCTGACTTTAATTCTCGTGAAAAGCCATTTCCGTGTTCATTTTACTCAGCGGAGGGAGAGGAGGAGAAGGACGACGAGGGAGCGATTACTTGACTTTTGGAGAAAAAAAACAAAAGAAAACTCCAGATATGGGATTAAGAAGGGGAAATTAATAAATATGTGTCACATATAAAACAATCCTGCATCGCTTTGCATCGCTTTGAATGAGAACATGCCGCTGCTCGCTGACTGAGCGCTGGCAGAGCCCTTTTATAGGGCTCTGCGCGCTGGGACAGGTGGGGGCGTGGGTTAGGGTCCAAAACTCCACCCCTTCTGTTCTCTGATTGGTCCGAACAAAAATCTACCGGAGAAATCCTTGTGGGTGGGTGAAGTCCCAGACTGTGCAGTGAAGGGAAATGAGAATTGAGCGGAGCTGTGCAGGAATGGCGAGGGCCAGGCTAGGCAAAAACCAATGCAGATATGTTCTCGTTTTTGATTTTATACATCTACCTTATAATGTTTTGCTAGTTTTTGATACTTTGTTAAAAAAAAATCTGTATTTCTGTATTTCTCTCTTATGTTTTTCTATTGTTTATTGTTTAAGGAAATTCTACCATTGCTGTTCATCATTCTTTAGTTTGTAGCAGGTTCCTCTTGTAAAAGAGTCCACGAGGCTCAATGAGATTTACCTGACTAAATAAAGGTTGAATTGAATTGATATTTTCTAGTGTTTTGTGTATTTTTTCTTCCTCTTGTTTGCCCTCGGTGTCCTCAGTTTTTGAAACAATTCCACCTGTTTCATTGTGTTCTTTTTTAGCTCCTGCAGAAAACAAAGGAGTTGTGAAAGATGATGTTGACTTGAGTGACAGTTTTCTATTGTTATTTAAAACTGAACAACTCTCATTTCATGATTCTGTGTCTAACGGTCTCTGTGCTTACAGTGCGGCTGAGAGCAGAGCTGTTGAAACTGACACAGGGATGCTGTCCAGAGCAGAAAAAGAGGACAGATCCCCCCTGACTGTCAAGACACGTGTGTCAAGTTCTCTTGTTTCTTTGTGTTCCCTTTCAGCCACTGCAGACTGCAGACTGTTGCTGAATGATGTGGGACCATGGCCTCAAAAAGAAACTGGAAATGAGTCAGGAAATGACTTTATTAAGTCTGTGTGGTGTGCAACAGTGAACTCTTATGTTGACCATAATTCACTGTCTGACACTATTTCCTATATTTTCAGAATAACTGAAATCAGATCTGCTACAGTTGACCAGAAGGTGTCGCTACAGCTGAATGGAGAGAGTTGTCCAACACTGTCCAGTGCTGAGATGGAGGAGAACAGTTTCCCTCTGTTTGCTAAGAAATTACGACTCTCTTCGTCACTGACTGACCTCATCAGAAATGATGATGGCGTTTGTTATACAAAACAAATGCTTTTCAAATTAATGTCAGATCAGAGATGCCTTTTTGGTTTTAAAACATTTTAAGATAACATGACATTGATTATGTTAGCGGTTAGGCGGACTAGTTTTTAATGATGATTTTAGTCCGTTTGTCTGTTGTGACCGCTACATTGTTGCTCTCTAGGGTCCTATTTATTTTGCATGTGCGGATGTGAGATGTTTTCACCTGGCATCCACATCACACCCATACAAAACACTGGTGGTGGAGGTGTTACATATCCTGAGGAAGCTGCCAATGCTGACACCTATAGTTCTTATGTATGTTGACTGCAGTCATGCTTTTGTGTGGTTAATTAGTCTGATTGTGATCAGGCTTGTGTGTGTTCAGCCAGGAACACCTGAGAGCCACGCCTATATATACTTCAAGTTGACTGTGCTTGAATGCGGAGTGTTGTGAGCTCAGAGTTTGGTTGCTTTGTTGCTGAGCTGTTTGAGTACTGTTTGGGTACTGTTTGAGTACTGTTTGAGTACTGTATGGTACTGTGTGGGGGTGTTCTCCGCCCACCCCTGTCTTGAAGTCTGATCTTCTGTTTAGAAGGTTCTTGGTGAGTAACTACTAGCTCATGTTTGGTCTTGACTGCTAGATGCACTTAAAGAGTGGCTACTAGCTCATGTTTGGTCTTGACTGCTAGTTGCATTTGTGTCAGCTCATTTGTTTGTGGAGTTTGACTGTGCTTGATGCACTTAGGAATGTTTGCTCATCATTTGACTTTTGTTGTGCTTAGTGCACTGGGTAGCTGAAGGCTGCATTGATGACATTAGGATCCTGCTAATGCTAATGATAATTGATATCAGGGATGCTGACCTGTGTGGTTAGTTTAAGCTGGTTTAACCAGGAACATTTTTGGAGTTTGAAGCTGTTTGGAGCTTGGAGCTGTTTGGAGTTTTTGTTGGTTTGCCTAATGACAGAGTGAGATCGGTAGTCCAGTTATATCGTTTTTCTTTTACCCCTAGGGTCCCCTTTTGGTCAGGTAGTCCGTCTCCAGACAGGCTGCGACGGCCCTGTTTTTATGGGTTGGGCCGACGCTGGGGACGTTATATTCTTTTTGGCTGACTCACTCTTGTCCACCACTTATTTGTACTTTTGTCTGTCTATTTTTGCTCCCTTTTTGTTGCCCTGTGCCAGAAGACGGTGCACTCCGCACCTGGAGGGAGGAGTCGGGCAGTTTTCAATAAAGCTTTTTATTTTTACATTCTGCCTTCTTGTGTCCTTTGTCCATTTAATGTGTTCGGCCTGAGCCAGCCGTAACATTCACTCAGAAACTTTTTTGTCCATACCTGCTCTCTATTTGCTCTTTGACCTCATCTGTTCACTTTTGGTTTTGTACAATTTAAACTTTTTACAGTAATGTTCTCCTAGAACATCAAATTATCCCTTCAACTCTTCTAAACGGTGTTTATAAGTAAGCAAGATTGGGATCAACAGCTCATGACCAAAACCAGAAATAGGGAAGTAAATGTGAACTCATTTTGAGTTGAATGAGACATGATGACCAGCCTGCAGACAATTCACTGAATGATGCTTCTGCTGGGGCTCACTGAGGAACGTGCATATGGTGAATGATCACACTCGGAGGTGCAAGGAGCAACCACCGTTTTTTTGTTGTTGTTGAGGAAACCTAAAGTCCTTCCATCATCTTTACCCACTTCTTTCTTTTTTGGGTCTCGAGGATCACTGGTGCCCTTATCCAGCAGTCACTCTGCAAGAGGTGGGGGACACCCTGGCCTGGACAGGGCTCAAGTCCATCACAGGGACATTTAAATGAGACAAACAACTATTCACTCTCTCACTCACACCTATGGACAATTTAGTTACCACTAAGTCTAACATGCATGTTTTTGGTATGTGGGAGGAAACTGGAGTACCCGGAGAAAACCCACGCATGCACAGAGAGAACATGTAAACTTCACTCAGAAAGGTCCCCTGCTAGGATTTGATCCAGCAACCTTCTCACTGAGAGGCAGACATCGACCAACTGTTCCACCGAGCCAAAAAACCTGAAGTTATGTTTAAAAAAACAACAACAACAGTGAATTTGTTCATTGAAAGAAAATGCAGTGATGGTAAAACATTGATTCTAGTGCCACATATTTATAGGTTATATGTATGTAAATATTAAATATTAATATTAAAATCAAAGTTTCTAACAAACCAATGATGCATATGATTGTGTGTGTCTGTATAAAAACACCTACAGCACTTTTATCCAGTTATCAGTCCTATGTGGGTTTGGGAAGTATCTCTGGAGGTCATCTGCTGGAACCTGGATCTTGAGATGCAGCATGGTGTTGGAAAATGTTTATTAATATTTGGTGCTTAAAACAGGCTCAGTTCAGTTTTACTGAATCAGATACACAGTCTTACACAGAACAGGCTGCAGACTTGGGAAAATCATGAAAACAGGATGATGAACTGAGGATGGACCGGTCTAGCATCATGCAGGAGGATCTCATCTTCTCTGGTTTCGTGTTTGCTTTCATTCATGAAAAGCTGGTGGTTGTACAAAAATGTCTATCTTATCTTTGTTCTGGAAATAGTTAATCTCCAGCAGACCGAGCCTGCAGGTGGTTTAAGATGACTGTCTCAAAGGCTTGATGCCCTCTGCTGGGTCGCAGGTGTCTGAAGGAGCTAAAACATCCTAGACGAATATCAATGTCTCCAACGTTTTCCAAGTAATCTGGGGTTTACAACCAAAAAAAGTTCCTATTTTAATTATCGGACTTTAGATGATGACAAACATCTGCAAATAATTAACTTCCAGACCCAACATCCTCTTTGTTTAAAAAACAAAACAAATCTTTTTTTCATTCCAGTTGACTCCGTTGTGATCACCCAAGACTAAAGGGAATTAAAAACCATTAATACAATTTAAATCAAAGCATCACAGCGTCACAGTTCTCCCTCCATGCATGTTCAGCGTGATCTAACTGAGGTTGGGGGCTGCAGATCATTAAGGCTTGGATGAAAATCAGAGCTTCATTAGAATAAGATGGATTGACATTACAGAAGAAAAAAAATAATTAAGAAAGAGGAGGGAGTTGCAGGATGGTGCCGGTTTGCTCCGAACAAATCAGGTTTGATTGGTGGGAAGGTCAGTGAACTGTTCGTCAGCTGTCCTCCCCCAATACCCCCCGCCCCCCACACACCCCAATCGGATCACCCAAATGGAACAGACAGGTCTATGAGTTATTTTGGGGGGTGGGGGGGTCACACATGAAATGAACTCCGAGATCTACAAGCGTCCCATTAAAATTAAAGTGCTCATTAAAGCTAATTGGCAATTTAAAGAATCTGGAGAATCTGACCAGTTCACTTGCTGCTCTTGATCTTTCCATCAGTGGCCTTCAGAGAAAATGTC